>VZTV01110097.1:0-12373 GCA_013400875.1 Anhinga rufa
TCCATCTCTTGCTCCCATGCCCAGGAGAATTGCTTTTGAGCTGGAAGCTAACCTAGACAACTGGCAGAGCAGCCCCCCCAGGAGCTGTAGGAGGGCATCGCAGCTTACTTCAATGAGTGAACGCTGTTGGGTCTAGAACTGAACGCCTGAACTGAGAGCAGAAGAGTGCCTGTTTGGTGCATGCTTACTGCAAACCGTCCTGAGGCCAGAGAGTCATCAAAAGGAGCTGTTTTTAAAAGCCTATGGACAAGAGCTGAACCTGGAGGGGATTATGAAGGAGGAAAGACTGCGCCTAGAGATCAGCAGTGTCAGGGAAGAGGGAAACTGAGAGTAGGGTTGGTACAAGACTGAGGGATTTATCTTTATGGGTTATTGTAGACGAAGACAAGCAAGTTTGGTGTTAAAAGCGGGTGGGATGTAAGCCAGCTCTGATCCAAAAGCTGCCTGACTGCATTAGTATGGTGCTAAGCCCAAGCTAATATATCCGGCTTCTCACCAGGGCTTATTAGCTCGGGCTCAGTGCCATACTAACATAGTCACAGGACTTCCAGTTGGCTTGACACCATGTCTGCTCAACGTGTGAACTGAGCTCACTGCTACATGCCTGCAGAGGAGCACCAGGAGATGCCTGGAGACGTGACTACACCACGCTGCTGTTCAGGCTGCGGAGGGCCAGGCCTGCTTGTCAGCGGGAAGGGGCACGTGGGGATGGAGAGTGTGCCGTGTTTGCGTAGATCAGAAAGGGAAAAAAGTGCAGTGCAGATGAGGAACCAGGAGGGACTGAAACTGGCTCGATGAGAAGACTTGGCACAAGGAGCCTGGGTGTGGGAGAGGAAAATGGGAGTGACTGGAAAGGGAAACTACAAGAGGGGTCAGGAGGACTAGGTGAGGACTTGCTGGGCAAGGAAACCAATCAGAAGTCTGAGGCAAGGTCTGGAGGACGGCTGAGACAGAAAGAGAGGAGGGGAGAGAAGGAACAAACTCTTATCTACACCAAGCCTGGCATGAAACCGAGATGCCTGAAAGCAGTCATTCCTCTGCTTCCAGCACATTGCCTGGGGAAACCCACCAGAAGAAGGGTCCTATCCCTTCCAGTGCTTGTGCTGGCCTTGCCAAAAACAACCGTATGGTTGCTCTGAGCCAGGTCTGCTAGCTTCCCTGCAGAGCTCTGCTGATGATCTTGATCTTTGTGGGCATCAGTATGATGCCAAGTCATAGGATCTCTGCTTTTTCTATTTACAGTTTCAAAAATTGGCACAAAAACTATTGAAGAACATGATGAAAATTGCAAACTCAGTTCTCCAGAGTTTAGGTTGTTTGCCTAACCCCAGTTTGATCCTCTTATGCATTATGATACAGTCTTTAATTACTCATTTAATTACTGTTTTTTCTACTGGTTACTTGCCTCATTCAGGCATCAGACGAGCTTGCTAGGGGAGATGAATTGGGGTGGCGTAATAAAATGTTATCTTTAAGACACCTCTTCCCCCCCATCTCATTCGCTGCAGCATAAGGAAGTAAAACGGCCATTGTAGGAAGTGTCGCTCTTCTTGGGGCAGGTGAGCTCTGCTCTAAGGAACCAGGTGTTTCTGCCCGTGATACTGAGTAAGATTCATGCCAGTTCACCTCAGCAAAGCCTTTTGCAGGAGGTCATTAATTTTGACATCTTCTGGGTGCCTAAAGTGAAGCCCTGCAAAATACGGAGCCATCACAGATGCCAGGAAGAGAAACGCTTTGAACATAGAAAGTAATAAGCCGTGCTGAGTAAATCGGCTGATCTGCATCCCAAAATTAATGTACACTTTTGATGTTAGTGTCACTGTGTCTCCATACCCCTTCTGCAGAGCGAGAATAGCAATAATACCTTCATCAGCATATGGGGGAGGTATTGTGAAAATCAGATTAGTCATCATTTGATATTTGTGAGGCATTCAAGTGCCGCTGTTGTGATGGGCAAAGTGGAAAAAGACAAGACAAAATTGGTTTGTCTTCCATTTGAACAGTCTGTGGTAAAAGTAAGGCACTGGGCCTTCCAAGGAGAAAGAAGAGGGAAAAAATCTGAGAAAATGACTTTTTTAGTGAGCAGTCTTTTTTCTAAATACTGAACGAGGAAGAGATCTGGTGGAAAAAATGGTGGTGCGTTGTATGCCAGGAGTGCAGAACTGAGTTTCTGTGTGCAATTCTATGCCTGGCATCTCCAACCATTTGAAAGCCTGCCTGATTTTGCTCCTCTACTGTCATTTTGGAGTTTGTCTCACTGGTAAGCGTAGTTTTTTACATGAGGCTCTTGTCTTGCAAATCTGATAGTTCACTGTAGGTTTTTACAGAACTTTGACTCAGTTTCAGGGAAGGAGGAATGAAGAAGCAGAAGAGCGAACTTCTGGAAGCTGAAACCCTCCTTTCCCTGTGTTTGAGCAATCTGCGCTCTTATGAAACCTTTTGAAATCTCATTTGCTTGATGTCTTTCTGACCCCCAAAATTATTCTTGTGCAAATGTTGACACCCAGCAGAGATGAAATCATTGACTTAGGAAAACAAAAACATACCTAGCTTATCAGAAACTGCTGGATTCCAACAATATGCTAGCAACACCAGCCTTTCTTTTTTTTTTTCTTTCTTTTTTTTTTTTTTTTTAAATTGTTTGTGGTTAGTTGGCAGGTGACATTGTGAATCAGGTTATATGTATCTGAGGGAGCAGAATATTTTTTCAGTTCCTGTGAACCTGAGTCCATGTCATGTACCAAACTGGTTTTTATTTTCTGGTCTTCTCTTCTGCTCATGAATCTTCTATGCGCTTATGATTTTGGTATGTTTACTAATTTTATGTTGACAGTTTTAATTACATGCTCCCAGAATGCATAAGCAGAACAGGAACTTAGATATGTTTTCCAATTGAATTCAGGCTGTGTGTAAATTTTCGGCTGGGAGGGGGATGGACCCATAGCTCACTGGAATCAAAGGACATCAAAGTTTCTCCACTGACCGCCTGCAGTCGTTGGTTTTTGGATTGTTCTGACACTAAACTTCTTTGATTGATTGCTGAAGGGAAGTGAACTGAAAGTGGATGGACAAAAAACCAGAAAAATTTTGGGGTTTTGGCCTCCCGTATCATGCCATTAGACACCAGGCAGGGAAAAAGGAACAATTACAATCCAGTGATTCATGGATGCCTGTAAAGCCAGAAGATGCTTTTAAACTTGATTTTACGTCTTAGAATTTTTAGGGTCACTGGGTAATTCCAAAAAGAAAAATACGTTTCTACAGACTGCTGTGCATAGGAGGAGGGATCTGCCCGCTAATAAACTAGCAAAAACCTAATATACTCTCATTGGTCCAAAAGTGACAATTTTGAGTTCTGCTGTTTGGACGCGAGCTTTGTTTTTTCTGTTTTAAATTAAAGGTGTGGCTGAATGTTGATTATCCCTATGATAAAAGCAGTAAAAATAGGTGCAAAATGGCTCTTGTGCAATGTTGTACTTTACCTTTATTTTAAACTGGCTTACACATCTTAATACATTATGACAATCAGAATTATCAGGCCACCAGGCGGAGAGGAGTTTGTTTTGTTAATTGCTCTTGTTAAGCCTAATTACAGAACGGGGTGGAGTGGATGCGAGGGGAGGGAGGGAGGAATCTGCTAGCAAGAGGAAGTTCTAAAATCCTCAGAGCGGTTCCAGGCAGTGCGTGTTGGGGAGCGAGCGCGGGGGTGTGGTGTGCGTGTACGGGTGTGCGAGCGAGCGAGCGAGCGTGTGCGTGTGTGTGCGTGAGGGTGTGAGAGTGAATGACGGACTTTCCATATGGACTAACATCCTGAGATGCATGAGCTGGAGGTGGGGAACCTGTGCTGTGCGGACACATGAAGGTACAGCTGAACAAAGAACTGTGCTGTATTTTGCTTTATGGATTAACTCCTTTTTCTTTTTGGGAGGGGCATGATTACTTACTTTGCTGTTAATTTTTGAGTTTCTTGTTAGACTGAGCATTAGAATGGTTTGCTGATGCGACGTGCCATCCTTTGATAGTATGGGTTGCCAGCACAAGGTGTGTGTACGTAGCTGCGGGTTGGTATCCTAAATCCCTTTGAACCGTTTTCCTCCTTCCCGGTGATTGCAGCGGAGTAGCGCTGCTGCCCACAAACAGTGTTATTTGTTTAGACTTCCCAATGGAAAGCATCCATCCAAAGAGCCCTCCTGCCCTGCGTTACTCCCGTTTGTTTGTGTGCCCCACATTTATGCTGCTGGCGACTTGCTGTGCCTGACCTGCATTGTCAGCCCCCTCCGTTGCCTCGGGAGCCTCCGGGACAGGAGTTTCTGATAAGGCAGTTTTGAGCAAGCCAGACACAAAGTCGATGATTATATAACAAACCTGCGCTCTTCTCCGGGGTATGTTACCTGACTTGTTTGCTGCCAAGGTGGTTTTATTGTTTTGGCTACTGGGTGGAGGGAGGAGACTGGAACAGCAGAGGAGTCACGCTTTTGTTTTGCTTAATTATAATGTACGCTTTTAATAAAACCTTTTAGTGCCATGCATTAAATGGCATTGCAATCCTGCACAAGAAGAAAAATGCTACTGCTGTTGCAGCTGACAGCTGAGTGGTTAGATGGCCAGCGTGGGTCTGAGGCTCAGAAGCCTTTTCTTTGCTGGCTGGAGATACTGCTGGGTAAATGTGTTTACTTTTTCCTTAGTATTTATACTAGTTAATGTGTCGCACTAGATAAATCTACTTCCTGAGTCCATCTTTCAGCTTGCTCTCTTCCCTCCCAATTGACAAATGGTTTGAGTTTGACACCGTTTTATCAGTTGAGCCCCTGCTGGGTGCTGCATGCCTGCTTGTTTCTGCTTTATCGTGAAAAGTGAATTATCTGCAATATTTTGTTACCATCTAACTAGCAGTTGGCAGGCTTTCCTATATGAACTGATTTAGATTTCAGCAAGAGGAGGCTGTTGTCTTTCTCTGCAAAGCCCCGTTGTTGCTCTCCAGGAAAACAAAAGATCCCAGAGCTTTCTGCACCGCAATCTGCTGCTGTCCCACTTTCAAGGAGGTGTTTTGTTTGCTGCCGCAGCTTCCTATCTTAAAATGATAAATTGAGCGGACATGTGCGCTGTTTTAAACCTCTGTCTCCAGGGCTTTGTGTTCACTTAGGATAAAATACATTATTTTGTGGTAGGCTGGGGTGTGATTTAGACTTAGTTTAAAGATTACAAAGCAAAAGGGAAAGCATCAACATCTTTAGCAGTGGTAGTTTGATGAGGAATAGCTGTCAGAAGAACTCTACTGACTTACCTCAAGTGGGTTGCAAATGCATTAGGGATTCATTAATATTAATAGTAGAATAGACATTTCCTGTATTCGTTTGACATCTTCCATGCTCTTTTTTTTTTCTTTGCCCCCCCTTTTTTTTTAAGAGCAAGTTGGAGTGCAGTTTTAACACTTATTCAAGTTAATACAAGGATGATAAGCTAAAGTTAAACAGAAGGAGACCCCTGAGTGTGTGGGGTCGGTCTCTAGGAGTCCTGGAATTCGGTGTTGTGCTTTAAAGATTGTGGTAAACTCTTGGGTGAGGCTTTCAGGGCAGTTTGCAAAATGGGTCTGCTAGGTACAATTGTAACCAGAATGAATTGCTGGCAGAAGAAATTGTTCTATGAGGGTGATGGGAAGGTCACTATCAAAATGGCATGTAAGGGTTAATAACTTTGTAGATTTCTGGAGTGGACACAGTAGTGGCTTTTGTTCACCTACTGGTGAAAAAGAAAATTATCCAAACCATTCTTCAGTCTTCAGATGTTTTGTGAGGTTGGCTGAACAGTTCAGTTTGAAAAATAAATAGATGCAAGGTAACTTTTACTTACTCTCTCTTTTAAGTCTTGTGATGCACATTGCGATGCTTCTGCTTTGTTACCAGTAGGCTTCCAAGCTTTCTTCAAAGAAAAAGGAAATTTGAGAAAAACCACTGAATATCTTTGTGACGTAAAATAAAACCAAAAATATTGTCAGCACCAGGAGGGAACATGTAATTGTGATAATCGGTTTTCAGTGTCCTGCACAGCACATCACAGTTTCACCCCCTGAGCCCTTTAACTAGGAGAACTCATTGTAGTAAAGTGAGGCAGGGGCTTGCTTTTTATAGAAAACACAGCTAAGAGTCACAGTCCATAAAACGTCAAAAGAAAACGATAAGCTCCCACAAAGCGCCTAGTCTGGCAAGACTAGTGATGCAGCAGCTACAAGCACAGAAGTGCACACGAGTTTGGCAGCTCTTACTGATAGGGCAATTTGAATTGTCAGTGTGCGTCTGCTCTACTTGTTGAGCCTAATGAAAAGTACAGTTTAATCACTGGTGTGCCAAATTGACCATGATTAGCTGTTATTGCAGATTAGTGCATTGTCTGGGACTCCAGAATTATTGATCCGGGTGCTGTGCTGTGGTGTTTTCTGTGCCCTCTATCGTAACCTCTCCTTAATGCTTAGGGGAGGGAAGCAGGAAAGGAGAGTAGGAGGGAAGAAGTCCAGATGGGAAGAAAACAGGTCCTGAAAAGACCACATAGGAACTAGGTCAGGTGCTCTGGAGATTAAAGAAGCATGCTTCATCCCTGGACGCAGGAGGCAGGGACAAGTAGCATACAATTACGAGGAATTAGAACGGCAACAAGTAGTGCAGATTTATCAGCTTTAATTGTCTATTGTCAGGACAGAGCCCTTCTTGTAGATCAGGCACAGCCAATGCTTTAATACCTCTAATGGACTCTCTATTGTGGGATTATCTCTCCTAAGGACAATGTATTTCTTAAAACTAGTTGTTTTGGGAGGAGGGGGGGAGAAAGAAAGAAAGAAAGAAAGAAAAAGAAGTAGCTGCAGCCCTCGTTTTTTTTGCTCTGGTTTGTCACATTCTGCAGGAAGTAGCTGAGAGCCCAGTGTTGCTCTTCTGTCAGCAGCCCTATTCCTTCAGGGGAACTGATAGATACCTATTGAACATTAACCCCTTTGCTCCACCTTCCCCAACGAGCTCCTCCAGAAACAATAGCTGGTTGATAAAGAGCAGATAAGCAAGGACACCCGGCTTAAGAATCTCTCTGCTATCTTTATTTTAAAAGCTTTCCTGGGTTTTGCAAAGTAAACATTACAACATTTAAAGAAGGATAAGGTGTCAACTATTTAATGAGAAGTTGTGTTTAATAGCAGAGGAATTCTTCCCTCCCCCAGCCAACACACAGGTATGAAAAGACTGTTATTTCACCACGGTGGTGGGGTAGGGAAGGTGGAGAAATGAGGACTGTACTCTTAGAAGCTTAAAAAGCGGTCCTTCAGCCCACCCTGCCAGATTCCCTAATCAGCTTCAAACATACAGTCGCTACTTTGAATCCTTTGGTCCTAGGTGCACGGTAGTCGCATTGCTGGATCTGTGATAATCTGTGGGTAAATATTTTCATTTCCACCATATGCTCTTGGTCATGGTGTGTAGCTGTTGTTTTTGTTAATCTGTTTTGAAACGCATTCTGTGGCCAGTTCTTTGTCTGAGGAAAAGTGGCACGGTTCCACTCATGGATCTCACCTTCCTTCTGCTGTGTTCATCAACTCCAGGAGACTGGGCAGCCTGGAGTATCTGAAGCAAAAACTGAATTGTGCAGGAACAGAGCCTAAAGTTTCACTGTGGCTCGTATCACTATGACATACCAGGCAGGTTGAGGAGAGAATATCCCAAAAAGTGTCATGACTGCCAAGCTGGGAAGAGACAAGAAGGTTGAATTAATACAATGAATTCTGAGATAGCTTTGTTTATTGCAGATTGTTGTGAGCTTGTTGAGCGGCTGATGTCTTTGAAATATTCACAGGGGTGATCCTTACATACACCGTCCTGTCCCACCCCTCCTTCATAACAATCTGGTAATCAGCCTACTTTAAAGGAACATTTCCCAAAGCACACCCTTTTTTTCAGTCCTCTGTGACCAGTAAGGTTGGAAAGCGGTCTGAATGGGTTGGCCTGTTCTCATCCATTTTTCCTCAGACTCAGACAGAATATTCGAAAAAAGTCCATGTTTTGGGATGTGGAAGGTTGGTTTTTGTGCTCAGGTTTTCTTGTTGGGTGTAAACTTGAGTTGGTAGAAACACGCAAAGACAATACAAATGTTGTTGTATGGGCTCCTGGCTATCATACCTACCTTTCCTAAGACCACCATCACTCAGATGTGTGGGAAGGCTGATGGTAACCAAGAGGGGAACATCTGTGGTCTTTGCTGTGAGGCATTTCCCTTCTCGTAAGGGACAAGGAGATGGTTCCTTACGTTTAGTCCAGACCCTGAAGTCTGCTGCCTTCTCCCACAATGAAAAAAAAAAAAAAAGAAGTGCAGTGACAAAGCCTCTGCTGCTTTCTCAATACCTTCACCCAGCTTGCTTCCTGGGAAACAAGAGTGAGTGGCTTCAGACTGTTTTCGTCTTTGCTGCTCGGCTGCGTTTGTAGCGAAGAGAAGCCCAACTTCTCACAGTGACTTCTTGCCCTCCTGATAGCAGGCCCAGACAGCCTCGGCTCCTTCTTCTCAAACTTGAGCCTCAACAAGAGGAAATGGCTGAAGGTTAGTTCTCGCTTCTGTGTGCTGCAAGAATGTTTTTTCCATTGGAGGAGGGTTGTTTCAGCTTATTCATAAGTCATCTGAGCAGTATTTTAATAAGGCCTAGCTGGAAACAAAAAGGGATATGGTATTTTAGTTTCACTCCTTTTTTTCTCTTTTTAAGGACATTTTCTTGAGAGGATAAAACAAGAGAAAACCAAAGAGATGTTAAGGCTTGCACTAGGCAGTAGCTGAGAGTGCAGCCAAAAGATCTGCTCTTGGTATTGCACAGCCGAGACAAAAATAAACGTAAAGGCGTTTGCAAGTGCTAGGAGGCAATGACCAGGGTGCTCTGTAATTAAAGGCAGTCCCTGAAAGCTGCACGTGTTAATTCAAAAGCCTCCTGGCTACAACATACACCACCCCAAATGCCCTTGCAAAAACCTTCATGTAGATTCAAGTGCGATTTTAATTTCTCTCCTTATAGGCAATACCATGCTGAAGTAGTCTAGGGCATACAAAGCCTCTGAGATTGTATCTGAAGCCTATAGGCTGTGTTTTGTAAAGGTCAGACCAGTCTGTGAGAAGAAGGCTTTAACTTTTCCTGTTGCACAGTCACTAGAGCGTGCTGGGTCTCTCTCCTTCCCTTGAATCTGACAGCAACCACGTTTTCAGAAGCGTGGCCCCAAAACAAGAGTGTATCTCAGCAGAACTTGAAAGCAAGTTCTTCTTTGAGTTAGATTTCTCAGTTGGCTTTTAAAAGATGTGCAGTTGTGCAACTACATCATGTACCTTCTCCAAGTAATGACCACAACTGGTCCCCAAATGTTTACCAGCACAAGGATGCCTACATGCAGGAAGTGGGAAATGGGGGTGGGTCTGGTAGTTACTCTTGATGTGGTCAATCTGCCACTGACCTTGTTTGGGGAAGGGGAAGGGGAGGATGTGAAAATGAGACTCTGCTTTAATCTCTTGTGTGCATTTTATCTCCCCTCCAACTTTCTAAAGAAGTTTCATCTATTAGAGCCAGCTCTCTTCCCTCCTTCTTCCCCTTACAATTATAGCTCTCGCAGGCGCAGGGAGAACAGCAGCAGCAGCGGCAGCTGAGGCTGCGTCGTGCGGGCTTGTTGTTGAGCTGAAGTGGTGATAGCATCAAAGGAAATGGATGGGGATTTCTGAGATCAGAGCTGTTAGGGCCATTCATGATTTGTTGCCAGGCTGAAAGCTGCTGCAGAGAGAGCTGCCTGAGAAATGCTGATTAATACGGTAATTGAGGTTTTCTATGAGCGAGAAGGAAAAAATGAAAATATGACTAAAAATGTTCTTTTTGAAATGAACAACATTTTGAGATTGCACATTCCAGACAATAGCAGCTACTGGTATGAAAGATTTCTATAAAAGAGCAGAAAACTGCTCGTTGAACAGGGCGTCTTTTTATGTTTCTCTATTAAGGAGGAAGGTCAGAAGGTCAGTCTATATATTTCTTTAATGGCAGAGTTGCCTTTGTGATTCTTACTTTGGTATACGTTCTTAACAATTTGTTTCTGTCTCTTCTTTCTTGATAAACTTAGTTTTATTCCAGATCAGGCACCATTAGGCTAGACCTGCATGCCAGTGAAATCCCTTCTGTGCTACAGTAGTTCTGGGTTCAGCTTGACTGAGACACCTGGAGCTAATTTCAGGATAGCCTCGGAGTGTGCCATGGAGTTATTTGAAGTCTGTAGGCTCCATAGGCTGTACCCGCCTTCCCAGGCTCCGGGGAGAGAGACGCACTGACCTGGGATATTGGCATCCTCCTGTCATCCTGACGAATATTTCACTTCATCTGATCTGATCTAATCTCTGCTTCCTCTTCTTCTCCAGCCCAAAAGCATTCTCAGTTCCTTGAAAGGCAGATTTGCTTTTCTCCTGCTCTCCTTCACATTAAGAAGATCAGACCCTGAAGGAAACACATCAACCCTTTTTTCTTGCCCCCTCCCCCCCTTTTCTTTTTTTTTTTCTTTCAAGCTAACAGGGAAGTGAAAAGCTCTGAAACAGCTGCCTCTCAGAGTGAGACTATTTTTCGGTAAAATAATCACCTTCAGTATGACTACATTGTTTTTCTGTTCTATGCGGTGTGACTCAGCATCAGTTAATTAACCCAATCAAGTAGGCCGGATTTCTCTCCTTTAATGAATGGTTCTTCCTACTTCAGAGCCTTCCTAGACCTCATTTTGGATGCGCCTCAGTTTTACCTGGTATATCCAATTACATTTATATCCTTCAGCCCAGTGCTCGGGCCACCTCTCTTGTGGAATTACGCCGTGGTGGAAGTTAAGCCAGGACACTCACTTGCAAGCAGTTGCCCTACTTATGTCTGCTGCCACGAGCCCTCCTGTGTTAGCGCATACGGAAGGTCTTTACACAGATATACTATTCTCAGCATCGCAGACCGAAAATGGCAAGTAATCCTTTTCACACGTCTTTTTATCAGAGGGAGGAGGAGCAGGTTAAGGGAAAGGGATGTGCGTACACCCGTCAGAGAGGCAGGCAGGCACCCGGTTGCATAAAACATGCTTTGTTTTTTTTCCCTCTTTCTGCCTTTTTCCTGTGAAGAAATATGTAACACCCAGATCACCCCAAAACTCAAGCGCGTGTGTATTTAAAAGAAGAATGTGAAACTAGCTGCCACGTAAAGTGCCAGGAAAGTGATGAGAAATAAGCTCGCAGACGTGCGAGAAGAAGGAAAAGTATTAGAGTTGCCTCTCAGTGAAGCAGCTAGCATTCGCGCTGGGCTGTAGATGGCTATAAATGGAATTGTGCATCACCGTTCCTCTGAGCCCGGGGACGCCTCGCTGAAGAGACAGGACCACTGAAGGAAGTAAGGCATCTGGTTGTTTTGTAATGAGGAGCAGGAATGCTCTTAATAATAAACAAACAGGACATTGTATGCCATCATCACAGGATGTCCTTCCTTCAGCCAGCACGCTGACTTGGATGGGAGGGGAAAAAATGGGGTGCAGGGTCCGCTAATTGCTATAGCAATCCTCCTTCCATCACCGGCGTGCTCCGGGACGGTCGCTCACGTTGCCCTGCGTAGGATCAGTGCTCGTTTTCTTACCGCGCTGCAAAAGAGGCGTTGAGTTTGGAAACGCCGCCTGCCTTGCCCGGCTCTTGTGAGCTTCCCTGCTACTGCTTAGCGAGAGGGGGGAAGATTTTATTTAAAGGAAGAAACAGATGTTTTTCCTAGTTCCTTTTACAAGCGTTGATTAGAGGGAGACTCTGGAAAGGGATAAAATCACAACTCTGAAACTCCCAAATTGGTCCTATCACGTAAAGTACTGTAATTGCTGAGGTTTGGAAGTAAGCGCTTTCCATCGGGTTTTAATCAATATTCTGGAACCTGGGGGTCATTTTAATTGTTATTTTTGTAGCGTTCTATCTATTCAAATTGAGGGAGAGCGAAAGCAGATACGTGTCGAACCCCGGAGCTTAAAATAGCACGGAAAAGAGATTTCTAGTGAAAACTGTCTCACGCGCGCTTCTGGCGAAGGGCAGAGAGGTGCTGCCCGCCAGACCCAGGCCGCCGGGCAGCGCCGCGGCTCTCCGGGCTTAGGCAGGGGCCGTCCCCGGCCGCCACACCGAAAGGGGAGGGAAAACGATGAATAATTAAAACAAACAAAAAAAAAACAACACAGAAAACCCATCCCGAAAGGCGGCGGTGGGTTGCGCGGGGGCTCGGCGCCGGGCAGGGGCCGCAGGTAGCGCCCCACCTCCCGCGCCGCTGTGAGGAGAGGAGCCGGGAGGGCGCGGAGAGGGGCGGGCCGGGCGCGATGGGCGGGCGGGCCGA
>VZTV01110097.1:13340-54165 GCA_013400875.1 Anhinga rufa
CGGGGGCCGGGCCGGGCCGGGCCGGGGGAGCCGCGACGCCCCGCCGCCTCAGCCCTCCGCGGGCGCCGCCGGCCCGGGGGCTGTCAGCCCTCAGCCTCCCCCTCGGGAGGTCCGGCGCTCTCAGCCCTCCGCGGGCGCCGCCGGCCCGGGGGCTGTCAGCCCTCAGCCTCCCCCTCGGGAGGTCCGGCGCTCTCTGTCCCCGCGCTTCGTTGTTTTTCCCCGGAGGAGGGATGCGAGCTTCACGGTAGCCGCGTATCCGAAAAGGAAAAATGAAGGGATTTTACGCCGGGCTTGAACGTCATTCCCAGCTACCGCGGCAGATTTTGGTCCCTAGTGAGCCTTATGGAAAGAGCCCGACCTAGTACCTGTCTGGGGGTAGGTTTGATAACAGTGCTTCCCTCCTGGAGAGACAGAGGGGCTGGTGGAATTGCCCTGCGAGGCTCCTATCCAGTGCTTTGAGCTAGTAGTTCTCAGAGGTACCATCAAAATCAAGAAGGATAGAACAACTTTTTAAAACTATTTATTTTATTTGTTTCCCCTGCTCCGTTCCTCGTTCGGCCCCTAGGAACGCGTTGCAGAGCTTTGTGTGGGGCTGCTGCTGCTGCAGTGATGCTGGCAGGATGTCGGCTTTCTCAGCCTTCCATGCCAAAGGATAAGGGGACGTCAGGAGGAGGCGGCGGGGGGGCCAGGTTGTTTTGAAAGTTGTTTGTGTGTTGAAAGCCGGTGGGAAAGTTCAGGCTTCCCCATTTGGAAGAAGCAAGGCTGGGTTCCGCTCTTCCAACATGCGCTTTCCATTTTTAGCTTCATTCAGACGCAGACAGCAGCTCCTTTCCTCTTCCTCTCCTTGTTTGTGACACTTTTCTGAGGCAGCTTTTCCACAGGCGACTAAGTGGTCTCGTGGCCGTGACCCCACGTTTTCTTCAGCATGGGATTGTTTTTTTCTCTCTGAGGCATTAAGGAGAGGGTCTGAAAAAGGTAAAGCAGTTGTCAGCCTAGGGATTTTTTTCCTCTTTGTTTCTGGTCCCTCCTCATTATTACTGAGGCTGGTGTTTTAAGGTGCTGCTGCTTCAGTCAGAGCAGCTTGGTTTACACTGCTTTTTGGCTATTACTCAACTGTACCAGCTATCCTGCATACGCTTTTAAAGTGTCACAGACTACTGTGTTAGTCACGCCGTCTCAACGGAAACCACAACACTGAAGGACAATGAGGATTAAAGGCTGTTTTCTTATTTTCCAGGCTGCTACACAGTGTAGCTCGGACGCTGTGAGTTTCAAGAATCTGGTGAAAGGGAGAGAGTGGACAATGAAAATGGACATGGAGGATGCTGACATGACTCTGTGGACGGAAGCCGATTTTGAAGAGAAGTGCACATACATTGTAAACGATCACCCGTTGGATCCCAGTGCCGACGGAGGCACCCTAACTCAGGCAGAGGCTTCCTTGCCAAGGAACTTGACTTTCAAATACGCATCTAACTGCAAAGAGGTAAGCGGCAATGCTCTGGGGAAGGTTGGAGTCAGACAAGCCAAATCACAGCGCTTTGGAAAGTGTGTGTTCACCCTGGCTTCCATTCTTTAACACACACCCCATCGACAACAACAAATGCTGCCCGCTGGCTTTTCAGATGGGACCCTAATAAGTCTTAAGAAACTGTGAGCTGGTCATCTGTCATGTAATATTTTCACTGGAAATCACTGCCAGCCTATCCCTGAAACTGGTTCTGTACCAATTTGCAAACAGTTAAATTTTCACACAATTTGAACAGCATCTGAATAAGCATATTTAAACTGTGGGGTAGTTCTCCGTGCCAATTTCTAGACTGCTGTTTGCCAGGACCATTCATTGCCTCTGGCTCAGAGATTAAAGTGCCTCAGTTGTCCAATAAATAGCTTTAAAAAAAGTAGAGGGGGGGTAAAAAAAAAATTCCTGGAAATGTGTTTAATTATTTCTTTTTGTTTTTTCCCTTTGGTTATGAAATTCCTTTATTCTTTTTGTGAGCTTGCCGTATTCCCGACTTCCTAAATTCTTAAGAACTCCGGCATATCGGTTAAGGAAGCGATAGTAGAACTGTAGCAAGCTTGACAGAAGGGTGGCCGTAGCTTAAATTAACTTTTGTTTATCTGGGACAGTATCTTCACTGGTAGCTAGCCGTGCGAGTCTGTCCTATCCTTGTCCCTGGAGTGGGTACATTCTTTGTTGTTGTTTCAGAAGGGCTGGAAAGAAATGAGCCCGGATGAGCAATTTGGTTTTGTGTTTACTCCTTCATATAGAGTAGCTATTATAGCTAGGTGTGATGTTCGGCAGGGTAATAACCCAAGGGACAACCCTTCATTTCTCCTTGCGCTGAGACTTGTGGTATAGCAGCTATTACCTGTGCTTCTACTTTGGCTAAACACAATGACCACAGAGCTGAAAAGAAGAGGTACACTCATCCCTGCCTATCAAATATTTCCTTCCAAAGTAGGTACTTGTTTAATCCTGCGTACAGAAATAAGGCCAGACCCCCAGCTGGAGGGTATTGGCACTGAGGAATTTAGCTTGGCAGTGCCTAATACAGTGCCTCGTAGGTTTGGTAAGAGGTTAAAGCTAAGTTCTCCTGTAAAATCACTTTTCTCTTCCCGTCTGCCCTACCCTGCCCTGCAGAACTTTGGCAGAGAAAGGACACGCTCCAGAAAAAAAGTGCGAAACCTTGTTTTGTGTTATAGCATTGTTAGATAGGTCTTACTTTGGCGGGGGCGGGGGGAGCTGCAACTCTGCTGTGTGATACAGGAGGATTTCTTGGCTGAAGGATGAGCTTGCAGCGCGACAGATCGGGCAGATCCTCGGCAGCCGGCTGGTGACTGATTGGCTGCTCGGGCTGCTTGCTCCCTCTGCCCCGTTCAGTCCTGCTGCCGCGGCAGGCAGGAGACGTCCGAGGAGCTTTCAAAATTCCTAGCGCGGTGTTTGGAAACACCGAGGTGTAATTTCCTTACCCTATAGCTCAGGTCAGTGAATCAGGGTGGGAGGATTGCTGTCGTCTTGGTATAAGAGGTGGGGGGAGAGAAAAGTCGTTGAAAGATTCTTGGTTCTTCCTTGTAAAATGTGACCCATGCAGCTAGCTCCCTGCTAGTGGGAGTCTGAATATAGGACATCCTCCTTTTGTTCTCTAGAGTTCCCCCGGTCTTTTATTTGTGCTGAATAACACCTACCGTAAGGAGCAATAGGAACTTTGGAACCCTGGCTCTTTCTAAGGTAGCTCTGAAAGAAAGGGCCGATCTGATCTTACACACACACCCCCCCTTCAGTGAAAGCCACGGTCCTGTGAGTGTCACAGGTCACTCATTCGCTACTTTGTCTGCAGGGTGAAATAGTTGCAAATAGCGTAATCTGCTTGCGTTCTAGCAATTTCGGACGTGAAACATGCTTTTTCTGTCCACCTTCCAAGTCTGATTTTGTTCAGTGGGGTCAGGACTGGGTGTGTTGCTTTTGCGCATCAATGCTTGTGGGGTCAGCGGGAGAGCCCCATTCTGGTTTGGGCCTCATGGAAAACCACTGGAGTCCTGACAGCTCGATAGGGTGGGTTTTTTCACTTGCGAAATGATGAGGTAAGGCTTCAGGGGATGCATGCATGCGTGCGTGTTTGCCAGTGGGTTTCAGATGTGAGCCATCGTCATCGTTAACTTTGGGGAGAGCTGTGGCTTCATCTGGTTGAGTTTTAAATGCTGAGTCAGTTTATTGACAAAAATGTATATAATACATCGCTTGTGAAATGCCATGACAGTATTAGTCATGATTAGATCATGAAATCCCAGTGCTGTCATGATTAGTATTATATCTCTACTTGGAGCAGGAAAAGTACTGCGTGCCTGCTTAGGAGGGAGGAAGTACAACCGCTGTTTGGGGAGGGTTGCTTTTTGTGTTTCTTTTCCTTGCATGCTTTGTGAAGTGAGTAGCTCCTCTTTAAAGGTTTATTGAATTTGCAAGGGAGTCTGTGACACGTCATGCTCTTGTTTATTCTTGGATCTTGATCGGGGATTTTTCTGAAGGACACATTTTTCACTATGAGTTCACACTATGTGTCAGCATTTTAAAAAATGAATTACTACTGCTCGTAACATTTTAGGCTGCTGGATTTACCTGAAGTAATTTATTTATTTCTGTGTGTGAATTATTTATCCTTTCCTCCAGTTTTAGCAATTGACAAAAACCCGATGAAACGCAGTGCCAAAATCACGCTCTAGAAGGCCATATGTGAATAATCTTTCTCATGCAGACATTTAAAAACACATTTTTCAAGAATTTTTCCCTTTGGTCTCAGTCCTTAAAGCCTGAACAGCCCTTCTTGATATAAAGTGCCAGTTATTCTGCTGTCTTGAATATTACTAGTGCCTCATCCTCGTCTGGGAGCTTGGCAGAGAGAAACATATCTCAGCAAAGCCATTACTTGTTGCATGGCTCTGATAAGGCCCTTCCGTAGAGACAGACCCTGAATCAGTGATTTTGATGAAAGCAGTGATTTTGAGCTGTTACAAAGTGCGCCTCGCTGACCTCAGACGCTTGCTCTCCCCTATGGCTTTTATTTCTTTTATATACGGTCACTGAGGAAGTGGTCTGACAGCGTTTTATTTCATAGCATCTCTTTTAGAAAACTGGTCAGTCCACGAAGGGGTAAAATTTATGCGGGCTTACGTGACCGTAGAACTAGTAGGTTTGTTTTTTTTTTTTTTAAAAAAAATCGGTGTTATTCCAGGACACCTGATGGTCTTCCCTATTTGAGCTTGGAGAGTACAGCTGTTTCACTGAAGCCAGTAAGAGTTTGTTCTGTGTTTGGTTTCTTTTTTTTTTTTTTTTTTTCCCAAAGCAGTTTAGTGGTCCCATTGCAAAATACCCTCCTCTGGCAGAATGACACGGCGTCGATTTTTATTTCCAGTGTCCTCTCCCCAGGCAAAGATGTAGGAACCTTGGTCTTTCAAAGCGCCTTTTCATATCAGATTTGGAACCGGGGCCCATCCGTCTCTTGCCCGGGGGCAGCGGGCAGGGAGGGATGTGCTGTGCCAGCGGGCTCCGGGCCTCCCCGGCAGTCCCCGGCCCCGGGCCTCCCGGCCTCCCCTGCCCCCGGNGCCGCCGCCGCCTCCAGGTTGGAGCTGGCCCCCGCTCGCCAGCCGGCCTCTCTCGGCGCATCTGGGACCGAGGGGAGAGCGGCTTGGCTCAGCCCGGCCTCGGCGGCAGCCACAGCTGCCCGGGAACTGGCCTCGCGGCGTCAGGCTAACGTTGGGCTTCGTCTTCGTGCTAGAAATGCTCTTTTACCGAAACGAAAAATGCAGTGGCGGCCCGCTTGCGAGAGTGTTGAAAGTCAGAGCTTTTAAGGGAGAGGGGGTAAGTGTCTGCGGAGAGGAAATTGTTCTGAAAACAGCGCGTTGTTCCCGTACAGCGTGGTGTAGACCCGGGAGGCTGCACAAGGGCAGTAGGCTTTTATTTGTGGGGAGCGAGCTCAGGTCATGCTCCCCTGTGGTTCCCAGCCACGAGGCCGTTTCGGAAGGTCTCCTCACCGAGAGGCAGCAGTGTGCTGAAGGACACCTGGTGGACACAAGTCTGAAATGCCTCTCTGCGACGGCTTTTGCAGCAGCCTGGGGGCGGCTTCCCCTCAGCTCTGGACGTGGAGTTCTTTGCTGTTTTGCCTACAAGCCCCCGGCGGCTCTGTATGTCGTGGCCTCTTGTTAAGCCGTGCCCCCCCTCAGCTGCGGCAGGGCAGGAACTCCTTTTGGCTGCGGCAGGGGGGCTGCTGGCAGCCTGGAGCCAGCCTGTCCTGGCACTGCTGGCACCCCTCTCCGGGAGGGTACCCCTCCTCAACCACAGCAGCTGAGCTTGTGGGGGAACAACAGAGCTCAAGAACTGCTGACCAGAAAGCCACCCTTGGTTAAAAGTCATCTGGACAGCTTTAATCTGGTTTAGCAAAACTGCAGTGTTGGCACACATGGATGTGCAGAAATAACCTTCTGATGGGTATGGGGTGAGAAATCGTCTTCGTGTTCAGCTGCACCGGGGGAGAAGCAAACACTGCATGTAAGGTGAATATCAAAAAGTATCTGCTGTGTCAGAGACACCAGTGCAGTGAGTGTTTCAAGTTGACTAGTTTGAGAAGTGATTTCTAGAGATTCTGAGAATTTCATTAAAGTAGTTTTAATTAAGGACAAGATATTTTAAACCCATGAAAAAACTCAAGCTACCATGCAGTAGAACTGGTAGGGTGTGCTGTAGTTTGGTTGTGAACTTTTCTTGAGAGGGCAGATGGATGTAAATGAAGATATATGGGGAAGATGAGAAGAACATCTGCCTTTTTCAGCTCTCTGTGAGAAATGTACGAGCAAGACAAAAATAAAACTGAGCCACTGAGCTTGTTTCAGCTTGTGGTAGGTGTAGGAAAATTTCTGGAAGTCCCTTTTCTCTCTCTTCAGTCCAGATGCACAGATCAATGGAGCATTTAACTACCTCTACTGTTGACATTTAATTTTTTTTGTAGTGTGCTGAAACACATGTTGAAACGCAGACAAGCGCAAACAGCTACCACATACACCCAGCAATCTGTTTCCGGGTGGATTACCTCCTTGATTCCATGGCTCTTATTTGTCCCCTTTATTTTGACATTTAACATGAAATTATGCTAGGCGTTAGTTATTTACTGGGATTTTTAATCTTGACCAATACACAGGCACATATTTCTCTGTCCATCTCTCTCCCTCTCTCACATCAAGTGTGATACAACAGAAGAAAATGTAGCATGAGAAAATCACAAGGTTTAGCTAATCTGTGAAGTGCTGTCTATAGACCCTACCCTACTACGGGGTTTTTACCATCCTTTGCTGCGAAGGACTGTTAGGAAGAAAATTAAATGCTCACTGAAGTGAGCTATCTGCAGGGTCTGATGGGTGCTAATCTGCTTCGATAAGACCGTTGATTTCTTGCGGGGTACAGACAGCAGTAATCCCAACGCTCGGTGTTCGTCAACTGCTTCTGCTGTTCCTGTCTTGTTCTGAAATCCTGGCGAGCAGAAAGACGAGTGGCAAGATGTGTGAAAGGGATAAGATGAATACGTTTTGCCATGAAATTTTGGTTATAATACCAAATTAATGGGCTTTTTACCTTCCTTTTTTTCCACTATCTGAGCAGCAGGATCAATCTTGTAAAGGCTTGGGGGTTTTGGTTTACAAAATTGTTGGTTTTCTAACATTGTTTGGATACATTAAATATAAGAAGATTGGTGAGGAACAGAGAGAGACAAAACCAATAACTCAGCAGTGTTTTGCAAAGGGTTACTCCAAGGCACGTTCTTCTGAATAATGATGAATTGCTTCCTGATTTGTGGTCAGTGACTTTTTTTGGTATAATTACTGTCAAGAAGGAAGCTGAACAACTAGAATACGTTTCTTAGACCTAGCATAGTGGAGCATTTTCATCAAAACCCTTACGCCTTTTTGACCAAACCCACTTGACATATGTTACCGGAACTGCTGCCTCCTTTATATAAAAGAGGGTGATCTGTGAGTACATGTCCCAAAGCCATTTCATATTCTGTTTTGTATGCCACTGTATGCGGGTGAGAGAATTGTAGGTTGGTTTTTTTTTTTTTTGTTCTCCTTTTAGCTATCGGGACGGGTATAGAGTGAAGAAGGTGGGGGTGGAGGGGAGGTTTCATTTTGATCTGGAGGAGCAGTCATTCCAGTTCCTAACTTACTAGAAAAGCAAGCTCTGTAGCAGTGAAGTGATTGATAGCTATTGAAGAGTTTTGTTTGCTGGAACTAGACTTTTGGGGTTGCCTTTGATAGGAGAAATAACTTCTGAAGATATTTGACAGTCTTTGTACATTTGGCTTACTGTTTCTTGTAAATATATTTCCACAAACACATTTTTCAGGCAGTGTTCCTCTTTGGCTTCCATATGTCTCAGTAAGATGCCAATATCTAACAAAGCTGGTTGTACCATATCCAACACAATTGTTAATATATTTCTGTTTTGCTGACCTGTCACTAAAATTTCTTGCATCCGTTGCTTTACCTTGTGGAGTTCGGGGGACAGGGGAGAGGAAGGAAGACTTTTTGATTTCTACTGGTGATGGACTGATCCTGTGCTGCTCTTCTTGTAGGTCACTGGAGTTATAAGCAAAGAGTACATCCCAAAAGGAACGCGCTTTGGACCCCTGGTAGGAGAGATCTATACCAGCGATACGGTTCCCAAGAATGCGAACAGAAAATACTTTTGGCGGGTAAGCAGGAAAAAACAGCACCATGTTGTTGCAGTAAGCAGATCACTAAATGAGTACAGCTGAGAAGCTGGGTCACTTCCTGCTTCAGACCTGTGTGAATGCAGGGGGCAACTTCTGTATGCTGCCAGGCATGAACAGGGCCAGCAGGGTGAGCTAAGCTGGGTAAAAGCCTGGCTGTCTTGGATGTAGGAACTGTGTGGGTGGAGAGAGCAGGGGAGATGCACAGCCCTTCCCGGCTCTGTCTTCCGAAACAGATCGGTGCTTGATTGTGTAAAGAAATAGTTCTGCTGCTTGCTGTAGGGACAGGTTATTTCGCATTTCTTCACAGCAGAAAGTCATTCTTGTTTATGCAAATGTCACGTATCCTTGATGTTTTCCAGCTATGAAGAAGCTGTGAAAGTACTGCATCATCTTTCACTCTGGAGTTATGATATATTTTTGACCTTTTTCCCTGGGTTTTAAACAGAACTGCTGTAACACAGTGGGGGTGGTCTTCAGCATATATCATTCAAGACATAAGCTTTTCTAGACCACTTCAGAAAGTGTTAGAAGAGCAGCCCACAGATCTTGGTGAAAAGAAAAATCAGACAAACACAAAAATGGCAGAAAAACACTAGAGGTGATGCCTAATTTGTACTCCGTAGTATAAGCTGGAAGGGAGCACCAGCTGATTTGTTTTGGCTTGGGAAGTCTGTGCTGGGGAATATGCTTCCAGTTTATCAGTTGACATAATCCTTAGTCTCCTTTACAGATCCATTATTAATTTCTAAAGAACATTCCTTCAGCCCCATCTCCTTCCATGGATTTGTTTTGCTGCCTTCTAGCCATTAGCTTGTGTCTAAATCAGTGGATTTGGGAGTATATCCAAGCCTCTGTGCCCAAGTGCCTGCCTACCTTAGCAATACCCTGACCTCATATCCAGGTGAAACCCAGGGCAAGCACCAGCGTTCCCCACACCCCTTTCTTCCTACCTAATTGCATCATTTTGGTTTTCTCAGATCATCTTTGTGCAATGCAATACAGCATTGCACAGGCAGTTATTTGCATGAGTGTTTTTACAGAGCAGGCAACTGTTTCCACATTCATAAGGCTACAAAAATGTTTCTTTTAGCCGAATTTTTTGGGAGCTTGTGTCCAGCATAGGAAAACTGGTATGCCAGCCCTAGCCCTGCTGGTTGCTAGTAAGACGGCAGACACTGGGAAGAAGGGCTGCTAACCGTCTTGCAGGACTTCATTCATATATTGCAGCGAGAAAGATGACATCATTCCCATGATGTGACTTTAAGCCTTAATGCGGAGGGATCCTCAGAAATAATATCCTAGGAGCCATCTAAGCATCGTTAAATTCCCTGTTATAATCTCTTGATTCATTCAAGACTCACTGCTGCACCGAAAATGAATTCCTTCCTAGGGGTCTGAAACAGGCTTGCATATGCAAAGGAAATTGTGGGAGATAACATGTGGGAAGTTATTAAAGGCATCCTGGGCTTGCTGGCAGGAGCAGGAACATCTGCTGCGCGCGCTGGGGGATGCTGCCTGCGCCGTGCCCGTGCATGAGGGGAGCAGGCCGCCCGGGGCTGACGTCATTTCTGGGAACCATGCCGTGACTCAGCACATCTGGTCTCGCCTTCCCCAGAATAGGTGGGAGCCCGGTGGGGCGCCTTCGCCCCGGAGCCGGAACACGGTGACCCCGGTGGGGTGTCTTCGCCCCGGAGCACAGTGACCAGCAGCATCCGTGGCCCTGCTGTGGGAGCCATGGAGGGCTGGTTTGGGAAGCGGCTGTGGGCATCGAGCGCTGGAGCCCTGTGTTCCTGGAAGTTTGAGAGCCAGGGTGCGCAGAGAAACCCAAAGGCTCCTCTTGATGCAGCACAACTCGCCCAGCTCCCTTCCATTTTCTCATAACAAACACACCGCAAAATCTCTCGCAAGCTGCTTTGATGAGGCCACATATATTTCCCCCTTCTCAGTTTACAGGAAGTTACTCTTAAAGAAAGTGATTCTGGTGTTTATGGCCCGCGTTAAAGGGCCAGGCTGCCTCGCCCCTCTCTGCCGGCAGCTCTCTTGGGGAGAAGAGAGGTCATCCTGGCTGGCCGGCGGGTGCTTGCAGGGCGTGCTGCCTGGCCAGGTAGGTGTGAAACACAGTGGTGTGGACACAAAGGCAGGAACACGCTGTGGAGTGTTTCCCCCCTGAGATAAGCTTTGTCTCCCCTTCGGAAAGGCATTTCCTGCTCCCTGTGCGAGCTGCTCCCACTTCAAGGTCTGGCTTTTGCCCCGTCATTTGTTTTGTGAAACCCAGGAACCCCATTTCATCAAGCGCGGAGCTCATTCCCACTGAGAGTAAGGGATGTGTCTTTAACAAATGTGTCTCCTGTATTTTTCTTGGGTTTGTGGTTTTGGTTTTTTTGTTGTTTTGGTTTGGTTTTGTTTGTTTGTTTGTTTGTTTTAAAAAAACCTCTTATTCTTACCACTTTAAGGAACAGTACCTTCTCTAAGTGACTGGGGCTTGTTTCCCTCCAAGCTGCTGAGCAGTTTTTAGATTCACATTTTCTTTCCCTTCTGCGGACAAGCCAGAACGTATCCCTCGATAGGAAAAGTGACTTGTCATCGGCTGGCCCCTCTCCAAGTCTTCGTTAAGTTATGGCAGGTGAAGTTCATCTTTGCCTCACCCAGCCTTTCTACAAAAGGACTACAGTCCATCTATGAGCAAGTGTTGCTTCAGGACTCTGGGGGGGTGGAGGATGTTTGCATAGTTTAAACCTTTGGGCGGAGGTGGTAGGAAACTGCAAGTACAGAGGCCATAGAAAAAGGCGAGAAGACTCTGACGTAGCGCAGCCAGTCAGTCTTATACACAGGTGACTCAAAGCATTAATGCAAGCATGCACTCAGACCTGCAGTCATTAGCATCCCCCACTTGTTGATCATTAGCACCAGGAAAAGGGCTCTAAGGTGGACTGTTCACTCAGGGAGAGTACTCTGCATTTTGGATTTTGGGTCTGATTTGTCCAGGCTAGCAGAGCCACAGAGGCTAAGCAGAAATGGAAGAAGTGACTGTGGACCTACCTTTCAATAAGCATCTCTCCTCTTAAGCAGAGGATATCATAGTTGGCAAGGGAGGGGCCCATCTAGAATTCTTACTTCAATAATACCTTCTTGTTTAAAAAAAAAAAAAAAGCTTATCAATTTTCCCCTCTGGACTCTGTGCGCACATGTGCATATCGTGCGTATATATATTCATAGGCACTTCCTCTCTATTCCAGATCTATTCAAGTGGTGAGCTTCACCACTTCATTGACGGATTTAACGAGGACAAGAGCAACTGGATGCGTTATGTAAACCCTGGCTACTCTGTTCAGGAACAGAACTTGGCTGCTTGTCAGAATGGAATGAACATCTACTTCTACACCATCAAGCCCATCCCTGCCAACCAAGAGCTGCTTGTGTGGTATTGCCGAGACTTTGCAGAGAGGCTGCACTATCCCTTCTCCAGAGAGCTGACAATGATGAACCTCAGTAAGTGGATTACAGTATAAACAAGGAATGCTAGTAATGTCTCTTCTGCCTATATGATCTAATAATAAGTTGTATAATTACACAGCTGCATCATCTGTTGTGTCACAGTAGGTAGCTTGGAGTGGAAAAGGGGAATTAAAAAACCCAGCACAACAGAATGAGTTCCCTGTGCCCGTTCAAATGTGAACAGATTATAAAAAATCTGAACAGTTAGTGGTTTACAATCCGAGTCTTATCTGATGAAATTCTGGACCAACAACCAGAATATATCCTCTGCCTTCAGAGCCATAGATGTTGGTTCACTCTCAGACTTTCCAAGTCCAGATCTTGTAGTGCATTGAGCAAAAGTCTGCTTTGATAGCATTTACTAAAGGCTGTCCAGTTGTGCTCCCAAAAGGCTGCCCTCACTGTACAAGGAAGTGGCCATATATCATGACTCTGCATAGGTGTCTGACAAAATGTACATTGACTGCATAACGCTCTTTTGAGCCTTGCATCTGTGCTTACTTATCTTATGGGAGCAAACCTCCTGTGGTCTTCTCATCTGGTTACTTGTTTTTTAAGCTCAGTGTATCTTGTACCTGTTACTTGGCTGTATATTGCAGCTTTCGTTTTCTGTTCAAAAATAATAGCACTGGTAGCAGCGGGAAGAGGTATTTCCAGGAGTTTACCTCTGTGTTCCTCTGTGGTTTCTGACCATTTCCAGCCTCAGCGCTTTACTCATAGCTTAATCACTGCCTAGCACCTCACCCAGAGCTCCTTGAAGAGAGGGAGAGATTCTTGCTGACTGCTCACCCGACTCTTAGGCTGCCTCCCCTCCTGACAGCTGCTCTGAGATAGAGCAGAGCATTCTCTTGTCCTTCTGCCAGCGCCTAGACTGAAATTTGAAGGAAAAACTGCAAGCAGGTTTTTTTTATAAAAAAGGCCATTTGCTGTTATTTGGCAACAAATCATGGGTTATAAAATAGCAGTGTTACTTTGGGGATCATTAGAGCTAAAATGTAACCCCACATCATGAAAATGATGTCACACATTCAGATTAATCAAAAGTACATCTATCCTTCATGGATGTCATCCTTTCGCCAGTTTTTTGGTCTTTCCCTACTAAATGTAACAAATTATAGAAGAAACTTTGCTTTCTCTTAACGGCAGAGGGAAGAGAGGGAGGGGGTGTCCTGTGCTGCTATATTCCCTATTCAAAAAAAAATCTCACTCATTCTGTCGTCTTTGCACGTATGTCATTTCACCACTCGCTGTGCAGTTTTATTTCCTGATATGATGAACTGTTGGCTTTTCAGTGGGACCTGCAGGTGGGTTGAGACAACAGCATTAGGGGCTCCTTTGGATGAGGAATTTGCAAAGATCCGGCCAGACACATTTGGCCACTAGCTAGGAGGATACACAAACGCAGCCTCAGTTTCCTGCATCTGCTGGCATCTTAGCTTGCCTTGCAGAAGTAGCGAGGAATGTATTTGTGAAGTGTCAACTAATTACCTCGTTACTCTTACTCAGATCAAAACTGAGGGTGTCTGGACATATGCAAAATAATAGTAAAAGTAAGCTCAATGTGTGGATTTAAAGAGGCAGGATCTTGAGCAACAATTGTGTAGTTCGACCTTAACATTCAGAAGAGCAATCTTTCCAGCTGCTGACGTAGAAATATCCCTTCTTCTTTTTAAAGGTAACTCTATTTAAACCATTTAGAAATTTTACATTAGCCCCTTCTACCTAAAGAAAATAGCAGTTCAGAAAAATGAAAAAAAGTTATTCTTTTTTTAATCTTTTCCCCTTATCTTTGTGGCAAGCACATTAAAGCCTAAGGCCTGCCGTTAGGCCAGAAACCCTATAGGTACTGTAAGGATTGAGGTTTTCTAAAGTTTCAGTGCCCTTTCTTGAAAAGTACGGAAAAAAATCCAGAGGTTTCCCAAAGACACTTATTTGTTGAAGGCCCTGTAGCAACAGTGTGAGCAGGGATGATTTTTCCAGCTTTAGTACTGGAACCAGATGAGTTAAAAGCGAATGTCAGCACAGCTCAGTTTTCTTCTTTCCCTTCCTCCCAGGCCACTTCTAGTTAAATCTAAAATTAGCAAGCATCCTGCTGCTTCTCCAGCCTTTCTCTGTAGCACAAGCCTGGCCAAGGTGTCCTCACACTGCGTTTATCTATGCATAAAGTGCAGAAGGCTTGTCCCCAGATAGCTAGCATCCTGCACCTGCTGCAGACGGGGGGCTTTGCCCCATCTTAACACAGTCTTGCTTGGGGGCACCCCCGACAGTCACCTCCTTCGCCTGCTAGAAAATTAGGAAAGTCTTCTCCAGCCAAATGGTTTGCAAATAATTTGGTGTTTAAAGTGGCACGGCTTCCCTCAGAGGAGCAGGTGAGCATCTCTGCCTCTCCCAGCTCCTGGCTGCTGGTTTTGGCACCCTCTGAGGAAGAGGGAGGAAAAGTCGGGGTCCAGGTCCCACTGCAGGCTGAAGTCAGGGCTCCCTCTCGCTGGGACACACGTCTGCCAGCCCATGGCTGTGGTGTGTTGCGCCCAGCTCCCTTCCTCCACTGCATCTTGGGTGTGCAGATCATCCCAGTGCCCGCGGGAGGCTTTGGAAGAGCCATGCCTTGGCTGGTTGCCCAGTCGGCACAGGAGAGGCCACCTGCGACACACACCTACGGAGAGCTTCCAGTGCGGCCTTGGTCTTGCCAACTTAAAATACAGGCAGCTGCTTTAGGTGCCTCAGGGGTTTGGGGATCGTGGTCTTGAAGTTCAGCACCTCAGTTCCTCTTTAAGCACCCGAGCGGGATGGGCCTCTGGGGAAAAATGTATCAGAGAATTTCTCTGGTTTTATTTCCTGTAATTAGTGGCCTCAAAAATGAGAGAACCACCACTTTAGAGCATAAATATATTTACACATCCACATATAACATCTACTTGTCTCTGTAACAGCAAAGTTTCAAATTAAAGGTAACTTCTCCAGCGTTAGTTCATTTGTGCTGTAGAAGGAAAGCATCCAGATTCAAGATATCAATTAGGCATGTACTTAGTTATGGGTTTAACCCTGTCCTCTGTATTTTCTTGAATTGGGGCCTTTGACCCAGTCCTTCAGACGCTGAAGCACACACCTACCTTCACGGCCGTGATTAGCTCCGAGTAGAGCTACATAACTTCGAGTGGATGTTGAAGTGCCTGCAAGGAATTGCACAATAGTGGTAGAGGCAAGACTCCGCGTTATCCCAGCAGTGGAAACTCAGTCTCATTTCAAATGATCCCCTTCTCCTTCCTGCCTGTTTTGAGGCCACCGATGTTGTTTTCTATCAAGATTTGAGATACGTCACCTTCGGATGGTGTCATTGTCCAGTAAATGGTTGTAAGCGCGATGGTACAAGATTTCCATATTCTGCTGGCCCAAAAATAATTTTCAGTAATTTGTTAAATGTGCTTGACCTCATCTGGGCCTTCAGGTTGTCTTTTAGTCTGTGATACTTTATTTTTGGACTAGCGAACAGACTGAGGAAATTTGCTTCGAGGTCCCCCATAGTTTAGCATTTCATTCCTACCTCATCGTAGGAAGATTATTTTGGGTTGGAGGGTGGAGAGGCTAACAGTTTAAAAAAAAAAATAATTAAAAACCCCAAACAATTGCATTGACTCAGGACATGACTATTTGATAATAATATTCGTGTATTGCAATCATATGATGCAACTTCCTGCTGCTCATGTCCGTGTTTGTCTCCTCAGTCAAGTATGGGCAGGTGACATCTTTTGGTCAAACTTCAGGAAAAAAGTTTGAGGGGAAGACAGTTGCGTATCTGCAAAACATTTGGCAATCTCTGTTTCATTAACAGGTTTAACGACGTACTATTTAAAATCTTTCAGATTCTGTGAAGATTAACTTTTTAATGCTGTTTCTTAAATGTGGTTTATTCTTTCCTTCTTCCTGCTGGCCCTGACACGCTAGCCATTAGCTAAGCCCAGCGCTTGCTTTCCCTTTTGTTTATGGGCAGTTTCACTTTCTGGTTTTGAAGCTTTTCTGTTTGGGTTGAGAGGAAACATCTGTACTTGCTTAAAAAAAATGCCTACTGGAATCTTCAAAAGGGCTCAGAAAAATGATTTGAAATGAAATGAAAGGTTGTCTTCACAAAACCAGAATTTGGGGGCTAAAGTTGGCTTAATGTTGAGGATTGTTTGAAGGCTCTCTGAAAGACCTTCTCTGAGCAAAATGTTTTCAAAGGCATGTCACCCTGCCTTGGACACATTTAGAAAACAGATGATCAAATTATATACTTCTAAATGTTGGTCTCCGTTCTCATTTTGAGTGGAAACACTCTTTGTTTTGCCTGCTTCACAACTTCGAGGTTCTCTTTCTACTAGCAAAAGAGGTGCTTAATTTAGATCGAAAATGTGAATCGGCATAATTACGCTCCACTGCTCGACGTGTTCAGTACCATCTCACTCCTGAAATTACTATTGAAATTACTGTCTGCCTACAACCGTTTTCCAAGTTTTTAGAAAAAACAGATCATTGTTCTTATGAAGTCTTTCTCAGGCTACAGATCGGAGCCCAAGAAATGAGAGCAAAGCCTACAGCAATGCAGCAGTCTGTAGCTGGAACACCCACATTGGAGTGACTTCAGGCAGCCCCTCTGCTCAAGTTTTAATAATACTTAAAAGTAACAGGAGTTTTGTCCCTTTTCCTCTTGCACGCTCTCACTGATCTCAGATCTGAGCAAATAATCTGTTGACCTCGGTGAGAAGTGGATCAGGCTCCTAAAGAGGCACGTCTGGGTTTTTTTCTTTCTCCACCCCGCCCGCCCTCCCCTCAGATCAGTAACTTAAAAATGCAGCTGCACTGTTTTTGTTTTGTCATGAACCTCTTTTCTGGGTGTCTCTCTGACCACAGAAACTAGACAGATCTTGGAAGAGTATGTGCCTATATTTAGTGTGTACACACGTATATGGGGGTGGGAGGGAGAAATGCATTTCAAGCGCGAGAGGGAGACATTGTGATCAGTAAGAACTTAAATCTAAAATCACAAGTTAAAAACAAATAACACTTGTAAGAAATATATCTCCGTGACTTTGAAGTATGTCTCCTTTAAGAGCAACAAGAAAGGTTGTAAACCGCTCAATCAGTTTCAGCCCTGGTTTAAATCCACATCCAGTATAAAATGTAAGAACCTCTCCTTGGCCCCTTCTCTTATTTTACATGGTGCTGACATGCTTGTTTATGTTTTGATCTCTCTGGTGTTCCCAAGAGCCCCTTGTGCTCAGGTAATAGGGGAAAAAGCCAAGAGGGGTGTTATGGACCAAAGATAGCTTGCAAACTAACGAGAGCTGTCACAGTTAGACTTGGAAAATAATCTTTAAATATTGCGACTTCTGTCTACACATGGACATTAGTAGGAGGGGAGGCTTTACAGGGAACCTCGAAGGGAAGGAAAGAACAAATATCTTTAGTCTGTCAAGTGAGGATATGGGCCTATTGCACAAAGAAAGTTACGTTCTCAGCGTGAGCTTCCTTTCTGTCACTCGCGGGCTTGCTCCGGCACATAAGGCACGTATGTCCCCACCCTGATGTTTAACCTTGTGACAGTAGGAGCTGTTCCTCCAGCTGAAGTGGCCCTGGTTTCTCTATTACTTTTCCAGCAGCGCCAGCACTTCTCCTTCCTCTTGCCCTCCCCCCATATGTGGTTTTTTTTGTTGTTGTTTAAAAGAGAAAAGTGTCAATTTGAACTTCCTGCTTGGCAGACCCCACTGAGAAACTGATATGGGGCTGATAAGGTGGTATTTTTTTATTTTTTCTGCCACGAGGCTTCACAGGTCCTGCTCCCCACCCCCGGCCCAGCTTTCAGTACTTCCCGATGCTGATAGCGTCACTGGGAATGTTTGCTCTGAGGCGCTGGTGTGGTGACAGGCAGCTGATAAGAAGATGTAGATAATGTTATCCACAGTGCCATTGTGGAGCTTCTTGAACCTAGTAGGACCTCTATGTTATACCCAAAAAATCTGGGTGGACATTTATAAAATGAGTTACCAGTCCACGAGTACAGACAAAATGACAAAAGAAAGCAGGCGATTTTTAATGCCAGACAATGCAGCGCGCTATTGATTTATTTTTGAAACAGCTCTATGTTAAACTGTAACACCGAGAGAAATAATTGGGAAGCCGTCCGTGCACTTACGTGTGTACGTGCTTGCTGTACAGCATGCGCTATGTTTTATCATAAATATTTGAATTGAACATAACTGTGTTCAACTGCATGTCATCGCAGCTTGAAAATACACAAACTGCCCACATATCTCAAACTAAATTTGCTTGCTACAAGTGTAACGCCATTTGAAAAAGGATGCTACTGTAAAAGTGGGTTGCTGTGAGTAAGAGCAGGCTTTGAAAACAGCTCTTTTCTTGGGTACATTTAATAAATGGCTGTTTCGTTGCCTTTTAGGGTAAGGTGGCCAAATGATAGATTCCATCAGAGTAGTGAATAGTGAAGCAGAGAATCCGTGTTGAAAGCAACGTGGTCATTGCCTGTTCCCATCTTCCTCACTGGTCCTCCAAAAATCAGAAACAACTGTTTCTCACCCCAGTTGGTGAAGCAAGAACAGTCAGTCACAAAAGTAGAAATTTGGCTAAAGGGCTGCGATGCTTTTGAGTCACATACCTATCGGTGTTGACTGGTACCTCCTGATGGAAAACCTTGCACATAACTAACCATGAATATGAAACCTTCTTGTAGTTTTTCCCCTATAAGAAAATATCTTGCAGGTCATCATTTCAAGATTATATAACTATTAACTTTGGGAGATTAGATAAAAGCAGACTGCTTTTTCTGTTGAAGACATCTTTCAGTGTACTGTTTATATTATATTATGTCCAGATAACAAGGTAGAGTCTTTGAATAGAAATAGTACACGCGCCGAACATGTAGTGCAGTGGATGCTAGCTCCCATTTCCTTCTAAATGCATGTTTCTTTTGCCCCCCCCCCTTTTTTTTTAAGTAAATTTCAACTTAAGCTGGAGCCAACCAGTCTTGCTTTCTTTTGCTTTGCTTCAGCATTTTTTTATAAAGTACAGCTGTAAGCAGAGGAGTTTTGCATAGACTGAATGCCACAGAAATCTGCAGTAAATAGTCTGCTTTGTTGTAGATGTTCCTAAGCAGTATATTTAATGAGTAATGATCTGTTTACTGATGGAGAAGTACCTTCTCTTTGAAGAAGGCTTTCATCCTAGCCAGCCATGGGTTTTTTGGTACTGTAAGTAATTGAACTGGCTGGTGAAGTGACTGCTGCGGTTTGGCAAAAGCCTTGTCACGCCTTGTTATTTTACTGAGGAACATTTCTGGGAGCTTGGGTTCTGCAAAGTCCTTGCGTTAAACCTGTATTGTGAACAAGTGATTGTTACCATGTTTATTAGAAATGCTGCTTAAATAGACATTCAGCAGCAAAGCTAGTCAAATTTAAGGGGAGAGGAAGGTGAAATCAGTTTGCCAAGTGGAGACTAGCACTCTGCAAATGAATCATCATCCAGATCTGTGTGTACTGGCTGATGTCCCTTAAATTAATAATGCTTTTTATTAACACTTAATACCAGCAGGCATTTCTTCACACAGAAATTAGTTTTTTGGCGAGTTAAATGGTTGCTCATCTCCGAGAGCAGCCCTTCCTTCCCACTAAACTTGTAGGAGTTGGATTGTGTTTTGAAAAGAGATGATGACAGTGGCATATCTAAATAATCATTACGTTGTCCTTGAATTTCAGCACAAACCCATGTTAATCCAAAGCAGCACAGTGCTGATAAAGATGAGCTCTGTCAGAAAAGCATCCCAAAGAAGGAGCACAGTGTGAAAGAAATCCTGAAAATGGAATCCAATCCTCCAAAAGGGAAAGACTTCTTCCAGACCAACATTTCACCAGTTACTCCAGAAAAAGACTTGGATGATTTGCGTAAGAACTATAGCCCGGAGAGGTGTTTCTTCCCTCGAGTTGTCTACCCCATCCGACCTCACATTCCAGAAGACTATCTGAAAGCTTCCTTAGCGTACGGGCTGGACAGACCCAGCTACATTACTCACTCGCCCATCCAGACGTCTACTACGCCGAGTCCTTCTGGGAGGAGCAGCCCAGACCAAAGCTTAAAAAGTTCAAGCCCTCACAGCAGTCCGGGGGTCACTGTTTCACCTCTGGCACCTACTTCCCAAGAGCACAGAGAGCCGTACTCCTACTTGAACGGATCGTACGGCTCAGAAGGATTGGGGTCTTATCCTGGCTACGCGCCCCCTGGCCACCTCCCACCTGCCTTTCTACCATCCTATAACCCCCACTACCCCAAATTCCTGTTACCTCCATTCAATATGAGCTGTAATAACCTGAGCGCTTTGAACAATATCAATGGCATCAACAATTTCAATCTGTTCCCAAGGATGTATCCTCTTTATGGCAACCTGCTCAGCGGAGGTAACCTTTCCCACCACATGTTGAACCCTGCCACGCTCCCCAGCTCATTGCCCAGTGAGGGAGGCCGTCGATTGCTGCAGCCTGATCATCCGAGAGACTTCCTCATACCAGCACCTAACAGTGCCTTCTCTATCACGGGCGCTGCCGCCAGCATGAAGGACAAGCCGTGCAGCCCCACCAGCGGGTCACCCACAGCTGGTACAGCAGCCAGTTCAGAACACATAATGCAACCTAAACCTACCTCAGTGGTGTTGGCTGCCACCGGCGGTGAAGAAGCCATGAATCTCATTAAGAGCAAGAGGAATGTGACCGGTTACAAAACCCTCCCATACCCACTGAAGAAGCAGAATGGGAAGATCAAGTACGAATGCAACGTTTGCTCCAAGACCTTTGGCCAGCTCTCCAATCTGAAGGTAGGTAGGGAGAGTAAGACACAAGCCTTCTTGGAAGGCTCTAGTTTCTCCCTATCTAGGAAAAGTAGGGACAGGCCTCCCTTGCTCGTTAGGCTGTTCATCAGTCTGGGCTTAATACGGCACCCCCCAGCAAGAAAGCGTGGTTGTAAAGGCGGTGTTTTAATACTGACGCCACCTAATTAATGAGATAACATTGTATTTTGGCAACGGGAGTCTTCCGCTAACTTTGGAAAACATCTGAAAGTACTTTCGTTACAGTGCTGGAAACAGCAGATTGTTAATTGCTTTGTTTCTCCCTAGGTGCACCTCCGAGTACACAGCGGAGAGAGACCGTTTAAATGCCAGACTTGCAATAAAGGCTTCACGCAGCTGGCTCACCTCCAGAAGCACTATCTGGTACACACGGGAGAAAAACCCCACGAGTGTCAGGTACGTGGCGCGCCACAGAGACGAATCCCCTCGGAGGCCGAAGGGGCGGCAGGGCCCGCACGCACCCCGTGCAGGGAGGGCTACACAACAAACCCTCAGCCGCTCGGGGCTGGAGTCCGTATCGCAGCCGTTTCCAGCCCTGGTGCAGCAGCATCTGTGAGGCAGCAGGGTTGCCTTTAGTCTGCTAGAGCAACAGCTGCTTGATAGAGCTTTGCCGTCGGCCATACTCAAAATGCTCTTCAGCAGTATTTAAATAAAAAAGGCGGGGATTTTTTTCCCCTTGCGAGAAAGTGTGAAGATATAAAAAGCTGCTGCTGCATCCTGCCGTCTCCTCCTAGGTGTCTGTGATTTAAACCATAAAATCCCCTCCCACTCATTCACTGTTTCTCTGCCACCCCCCATGTTAGGTTTGTCACAAGCGGTTCAGCAGCACCAGCAATCTCAAAACGCACCTGCGGCTCCACTCCGGAGAGAAGCCTTACCAGTGCAAGCTCTGCCCGGCCAAATTCACCCAGTTTGTGCACCTGAAGCTGCACAAGCGTCTGCACACCCGGGAGCGTCCCCATAAATGCATCCACTGCCACAAGAGCTACATTCACCTCTGCAGCCTCCAGGTCCACCTGAAGGGCAACTGCCCCGTCGCCCCTGCCTCCGGCCTCTCGGCAGAGGACCTGAATCGAATCAATGAGGAGATCGAGAAGTTCGACATCAGTGACAATGCCGACAAGTTGGAAGAAGTGGAGGACAATATCGACCTAACATCGATCGTGGAGAAGGATATACTGACCATGCTCAGGAGGGAGATGGAAGGAGCTAATCTGAAAGTATCTCTGCAGAGGAACCTGGGAAACGGACTTATCTCCTCAGGATGCAACCTTTACGAGTCGTCAGATATGTCAATTATGAAGTTGCCTCACGGTCACCCACTACCTCTGTTACCTGTAAAGGTCAAGCAAGAAACAGTTGAACCGATGGACCCTTAAGACTTTTGGCAAAGTGATTTTTTTTTTTTTTATTTTATTTATGACTTGGCAAGTCAGGGTGCCTGTAGCAGTTGCTTGTACATAGTGTCAATGCTGCAAAGCAATCTTGGCTTACAGTAGTTTCCCTATGCTCTCCAGCTGAAAGAAGGAACTCCAAAGTTACTGTTTTCTCAGGGCATAAAAAGAGGCAAAGGACTGTGCGTTGCCTCGCCAGTTACTAAAAGACAATCATCTATCCATAATTATTTTTTCAATGATAGTACTTCATAATTTATTATGCAATTAATCATTCTAAAAGCAATAATTAGGAAAATGTTTACAATGACTGGAAAATTCATTGTAATTTTTACTTTAAATGTTTTTATTTTTTGTTTTATGGCCATTCTTTGTAGATATTTTTTCTGCACATCTATTTTAAGAACCTACGATCGGGGTTTCAGTAAATGTCTTCTATGTACCAGTGTCTTTTAAACAAATGTGGTTTTTCGTAATGCCAGAGTTGGACGTTTGACATAACAGAATCCTCCATTCGTTGGTTTGAAAAAAATGCTGTGTCCTTTGACGTGCAAGTCCACCCCACTGGGAATTGAAAAGGGAAAAAAACGCAAACCCCAGCGGAGCAGCAAGCAGGGAAGAAACTGCTGCCCCGGCCTCCGCGAGGGCAGGAGCGGGGTTCTTCTGCTGCAGCGCTCCCCGGAACAGATGTGGCGCAGCGAGCACCTGCCTGCCGAGGACGAGCCCGCAGGTTTTTAGAAAACAGCTCTGGCCCCACACGTTGTCGTGTAACTTTTATGACCAAAGGAATGCATCGGCTCCAAGCGGCTCTTCCAAAATAAAATCTCACTTACGTTCTTTTGTTTCCAAAAGCAGTTTAAAAGCAAACACACCAATATTCTCAATATTCTGCCTGAAAGGAGGTTTTTGGCAGACTTCTTTCTTCCTTTTTTTTTTTTTTTTTTTTTTTTTGTGGCCAGAGCCTTCCAGGGATAAAAAAGGAAAAAAGGTGGTCAGATTCCCTGAGAAAGAAGGGGTTCAGTTTTACTTGTATTTTCCTCTCCCACTTTGCCTGGGTAGAAGTGGGGAACAAAGTCCTTTCCTGGCACATACTTTTTTTTTTTTTTCCCCTTCCTTCCTGTACAACTCAGCTTTTTCTCAGTATTTGTGTTTGTACATTTTGTGGTTAATTTAATTAAAGAAGAAAAGGGCATTGCAAAGTTGTTGAACAACAATTACCTCAGTGCTTGTGTCCAGTGGTGCAGACAATGCTGTTTTATCTAAATGCTTTGCTACTTTAGAGAAGAAACCAAAATGTGCACAGGGAAAGATAGAATGCACGTCCTTTTATCTTTTTGTTTCGCTAAGCCCAAAGATGATATGGTGACGTTCGAGGTGTAGCAAAGAATACATGTATATTTATAGATATATTTATACCACTATACTATATATGTATATGTATATATATTTATACCACTTAAGTTGTGAGCCAAACCGTGTAATAAAACCTATTTTTCATCTAAGTGTGAAAATCAAATGTTATCCAGTTTTGCATATTACCAATGACCTCAAAACCAGAAGGTTGTACCAAGGTGTTTACACCTTGCAAGCACGCACGCACGCACAGCTCCCCAGGTGAAGCCTGAACTCACGAACGCCGGACGTGAGTAACGGCACCCGCGCGGGGCGCCTCGGCGAATTCGCTGGGAGTGGCCCCCTTTGCGGGGCTGGCGGCCCCCCGCGCTCCCGCAGCCTGTCCTGGGGGGAAAGAGGCGGGTGGTCAGCGAGCAAACAGCCAGAAAATGGGGCTGAAAGAACCTGAAGCCAAGCTACGACCTGTGCGTGGTGCGTTCACAAAACACAGCGAAGGGCAGGATGGAAGTTAGTTGGGATGAGCCCCCGGTCTCGTTTTACCCTGCCGTTAACGAGTTGCGCGGGCAACTCGCATAAATCTGAGTAGCATTATTACACACCTCCCCTCCACGTATACCTTGTTTTCTGTCTGGTTACGTTCTTACAAGTTTTAAAATAGCCCACTTCAGCAATCCAGGCTTCGGTGATCTTTTTCTCAGCAAACTTCATCTTAATGCCTTCTGTTAAAAAACCCAAACGATGCTGAAATGCGAGTCTCTCAACACAGCTTTTGAAGGACTACAGTTCATTACATTTCCACTCCTGCAGATTGTGAGGCTGACATCTTTTAAATGTAGCAATAGTTCATAAATATAGTACTTACTTGTAGGATAAACCAAAGTATCACTACTCTGTCACTGGACACACACTTTTCCTATTATTTGCCTGTAGTGCTTTCTTGTATTTGATACAAATTTTACAAGAATTTATATGCATCAGCTTTAAGAATTGTTACTTCTCTTCACTGTTCCCCCCTTCCCTTAGAAGTTTTACATGTGAATGTAGCAACAATCAACAGTGTTTTGGGGTTTTATTTTTTGTCTCTCTTAAGAAAGACTGACCAAAGTTAACAGGCTTTTTACTTTGCTAGAACTACGAACTATCATATGTTTACGTATTGGTTTACATCATTATTTATGTGCAAATTGTCAAATGTAAATTAAATATAAGTGTTCATTGCTTTACTGATGCTTCCCTTGTCTTCAATCTCTCTGCACCGACTGCGGGGCGCCTTCCCCTCCCAGCCGTGCGCTGGCGCTGCACTGGGGGTGACGATGTCTCCAGCAATGCCGACTTCTGCCTTTGCGGGCTCTGGTTTTTGTGATTGAAAGTCCCAAACAACACCACCAGTGCTGAATACCCCTGCTTCGTTAATTACGCCGCTCTCTTCAGTTTCAGCCAATACCTTAAGAAAAAATAATTTAAAAAAAAAAAAAAAAAAACAAAAACAAAAACCCAAGAATTTTCAGTGTTTCAATGGAAATACTTGAATGCTATCTGCCTCGCAGATATGTGACCAGGGTTCTCATTTACATTTTTCCAAATGATTGTCATTTCTGGCCCGAAACCCTAACCGCTGGGACCACAATGACACACTCAAAATGTCAGCGTGAGACCACTTAGCCCCGTATCACCGTGGTGGGAACTGCATTCAAAACAAATGTGGATCTGTTCTCGCTGCTCACAGGCGAGAGACGCGAATGCGAACTAAATCCAGGCGGCGGAGGGCGAGTGCCCGGTCCCCCACCGCCACCTCAGCCAAAAAGTAACACCGGGCCAGGATGCCCCAGGAAAGCTAATCCGCCATTTGCTACTTCCATCATTTTCCCTGAGATCTAAACCAGAAAGGCCATGTGCTGCCCTGCCCTACCTGAACGTTAAAGAAATAACCTTCCTGCTCATATTGAGACACTCAGCGCCGTATGATGTTTTTAAAAGTATTTCACTGTCCTCTTAAAAAATTCATTTAAACATCTGTCTCAAGAATTTGAAATACTGCCAACACCAAACTGTGGAGTTAAGAAAACCAGAGCACTGTTGTCATAAACGTGCCAAATGCAGCATGTTATAGTCCTATATTCGACAGAGCTATTGCTGTAATAATTTTAAAAAAAAACCACCATAGGATAACCATTGCCGCCATAAATCATACTTCATTACTTGGCAAAGCATTACGTTGCGCTGGAGAGTTATGTCCTGGGGACACTTGTAAGCTTTAGAAGATGTTTAATAAAACACATTACATAAAAAGACAATGCACGTTATAGATCACAGCCTCGCGAGGCCGAGCCCGGCAGCTGCTGCCTTGGTTTCTGGCAGCTCCCAAGCTGGGTGGAAGCCGCCGAAGGCGCGTCTTGCGACCAGAAATACAGCGGGGCTCGCCGTGGCAGCACCGCTACCACCAGGTCGGCTAACCGCAACAGCGTCAGCAAGGTGCGGGCCGGGGTGGGGAAAGCTTGTCCGCCTGCCCCCCAGCAAAGAGCCGTGGGCTGCCCGCGGGTGGGCCGGGTGCCCGCCTCGCCGCCCTCAGCGCAAGGATTTTGGGAGACCAGCCGTGATGTGGCCAGGAAGGTGAGCTGCACTTTCCTCCCGTGGCTTTGCCAGCTGAGCCACTTCGCCACCAGACAGGGGCAAACTACAGCTGAGATGGACTCAAACACAGGTTTAAGGAGGATCTTGCCCTTCTGGATGGTTTATAACGCCCCGTGCCTCAGCTGGGTGCTGGGGAGACACCGCTAATTCCCAGCATGGACAATTACAATCTTGAGGTCAAAAATGAAAAACGTGACTCGCCAAGGGGGTATGAGCCCTTCGGGTTCAAATAAGCGGCTGCCGGTGCACGGGGGCATCCCAGCACGTGCTGGGACCGCGCTCTGCGCGGGATGGGGCCCAAAACCTTTGCTGTCATTCAGAGGCGTTACATTAGAGTGAGGGAAATAGTCGTGGCTATAATTAGAGGCAGCCAGGAAACACTTGGCTAATTACCGCGTACGCCAGGGCTGAGTGGATGTGGTGAGGCTGAGGAATGCGCCCGTCATGGGGCAGATATCTGAAAAACACGAGCTGTCACAGTGGCCTAAGAAAAAACTCACCGACAGCATCAAGGTAGCCGCCCTGGCACTGGGGCGGAGGTCTCCCTCCTCCGCGCAGGGTCGGGGTAGGCTGGCAGGGAAAAGGCAGCTGCCTGGGCTGGGATGTGGGGGGCACAGACGGAAATTCTGGCGACTTCAGCACTAACCAGTCCTGCCTGAACAGCGGGAAAACATGACTTTTTGTCAAGGCGCGACACTTCCCAAAAACACGGGCATTTAATTTTTCATCAGATGCTGGAAAAGAAAGGGCCACCCTGCAACCAGCAGCACCTGGAGGTGCTGGCAACTAGCACGCTTGCACCACCATCGAGGCCATGTTTGCACCAACTGCAGGCAATGGCTGAAGGCTCACGAATGTCCGACACGCGGCAGGACTCTGCTTTCACTCGGTTTTGAAGGAGATTGCGGACAACGGTGGAAAGGGAAGGGGAGGCGACCTGCTGATTCTCACTGAGCCCCTGCTGCCTTGGGGTCTACTTTGGATGCAGAGTCATATTCTTGTCCCATGCTAGGGGGATCAATGGTCGATGGCTTAGAGATGCGTGCAAGCAGACATCGCCTCTGCTCATCTTCCGCTTCAAAGCCAAGCCTCCATACCTCCACCATGACAGCTTGCAGCTTGGCACAAGCCGAGTGGCTAAGCTCAGCACAGGGGAAATAAGGTGATGCTCTCCTTGGCATGCGTGCTCCAGGCAGCACGGGCTCAGCTGGCTTGGGCCGTTCAGCTCTGCAAACTTCAGCCTGCACGAGCTCACCTAGCAAAGGTACCTGAAACATAGCCAGGGCTCTTGAAGTGTTGTTGCTCATCCCGTGCTGATGTTGTCCTGCCACTCGCTACAAAATTCCCCCGCCCTGCACCCTCTCCTAGGGCAGGGCGATGCAGCCCCGTGCGCCAGCCAAAGCCCAGCACCTGAACACGAGAGCTAAGCCAGGGCCCCGAGCAAAAGCCCAGCAGCGGGGCGAGGAGTTGCAGTCACTGGGTGGGTGGCACGCAGCCCAGGGAGGAGACCCTCACCAGCATGGACCCCCGAAGCTGGCAGGGAGGAAACTCCAGCACAGGGCATGCATCAAATTCTGCTCCTTTTTGATGCCAGGCCTTGAGGCAGAAACCTGTGCCCAGAGCACGGGGATGGGTGGCGCTGGTGTGTGCATTGGGCAGAGTATCCCTAAGAAGAGATGCCTGCCCCCCTGGGAATGGGAGATGGGCACTCAGAGCTCTCCCTGCCCAGTGAGCCGGTGGCCAGGCACCTTGGTGGCATGCGGGCCCAGTGGCCCTTCCCTCCTCCTCCCCAGCTTCGCACAGGGAGATGGTTGGGATGCCAAACCACTTAGGTAGGTGTGACCAAATAGCCCTACTGAAGGGAGCCAAACCAGTGTGACTTCCTTATTGTGCAATCATTAATAAAGGCCTTCAGCTCTTTTTCCCCATTAATTGTGAATAGGCAAGTCCTTGATCATTTCCTTATCCAAGGACCGAGTGAGATTCCTTACAGCATTCCTGCCCCAAAGTGGCTGCACTGGCACTGGGAAGAGAAACGATTTCTGCAATATTGAAACCACGCACAGCAAAATCAAAGGCTGAAGACCTCTTTCCCAGTTCTCCCCTGCTGAGGGCTCAGCTGTCACAACGTGATCCCAGGCTTAGGGTTAGGATGTTCCTACCTTTACCAGGACTTACACGGTAAAACCTAATTTAAATGAGCAAAGCAGAGAGTAGCTTTTGGGCGGGAAGAGGAGCGTGGCAGGCACCAGTCCGTATGGGATTTCTTGGATATTACAGTCTTGGTTCGCAGCTCCTCTGCAGCTTTCCTATGGCAAAACTTTCTGCGTGAGGACTGTCCCTCTGCAAACTGCAGGCAACATTTGCTTTCCCCCGTCCTTAGTCTACCTTGTGTATTCAGATGGCCTTTTTTTTTTTTAAAGGACAGGTCCTGTGTGTCTTTACAGACAAGATCTGCTCTTCTCATCAGCCCCAAAGCCCCGTGCAGAAATTCTTTAGTAAGCAGGGAGGGTTTGGTTTCTTCTGGCCTCCCTGGGGCCGTGTCCCCAGGCGGGGACCCAGTTAACCAGGCTGGGTGGCGTCCCTGAGAGGTCTCACTTTACTCGCAACCGGTCATGAAAAAAACAAAAGTTAAAAATGTTGTAGAAACTGCAACCAGGTGCGAAAGGCAGCAAGGATACATGAAAAGTGAAAATTTGCCTTTTTAATAAGCCGTTACAAGTCAGTTGGGTGTTTAGGAGGGAACACACTCTGGTGCTTATAGTCATTCAGAGAAGATTTTGTGTGTGTGTGTGTGTGTGTACGTGCGTGCATGTGTGTGTGTGTGTGTGTGTGTTTAATGAGACTAGAGGGTGCAGAACGGGGCTCCTTTTCTAACCTATATTGCAGCAATTTGTGCATGTCTGTAGCTGTGGGTGTATGTGCTTTCTACTCTGAGTGGTAAGTTTCAGTTTGATTCTGCTCTCGAGAGCTGCGGGGACAGTTTGCACTTGCCTTATCAATGCAGAATCCAAATAGCTTCACGGTGCGCCCGCCCCCCTGACACTGCAAACTGAGAAAATACACTTTAAGCACAGAAAAGTGAGTGAAGTGACGACCAGAGGGCTTTTTCTCACCAGAGCATCCCAATCTGCCAAAACCCTTGCGCCCGGATCAGTGGGGCAATAAGCCACCTCAAGAGCCGCTACTGCCCCGAGAGGTGCCGGCCGGGACCCTGGGGAGCAGAGTGGGGACCCCGGGGCTGGGACTCTTTTGCTACATCCCCACTGCCCTAAAACCCTGCACCACCTCCTCCGGCCCCTGGCACTGATGCCCCAGCACTTGGGGTCCAGCCTGGCTGCTGCAAACTGGGCTGCTGTAGGAGATGCTTGCCCATCTCCATTCCCCTCTGGGCTGGCCCTGAGCAAGCCTGGCTTCGAGCCGCCGACCAAAATTGTGCAAATGATTAGAGATGGCAGCAAGGGAAGGGCAGGGCAGGTACTTCCATGGCCCTTGGGAAGCAGCTCTAGTTTGGCTCCAAAGGCTCATGGTCTCAACACTAATCCCTGTGCTCAGCCATGCAGCTGATTTCCAAGTAAGCAATGCTATCTTTACATCTGTTTGCTAAAAACGCCCATCTTTTAGACTACACACCAATGTCCCACTGTCCCCAAATGGGCTGTGACTGAGCAGTGCCCCATGTCTTCCATCCCTGCGCCTCCTGCCTCGGGGTCCTGTGCGGCCACCAGCCCCATGGCAGCAGCAGCCCCAGCGGTCCATTGCCCTCAAGAAAAAGCTGTTCCCTGCAGAGAGGACCCCACTGTGGCCTCAGCAGTTGCAGATGAAATCTGCAGAAAGATGTCCCCCTGAATCTGGAGCCATTAGGGAGGAGTTCAGTGCAGATCCCCTGGGACGCCTGGGTTCCTCTTGCCCTCCTTGGGTGCTACACACAGCAATTCACTGGGAGCCTTGTTTGTAAAATACCTGAGTGTTTCTCAAATGAAGTTATGACCTACATAGCAGCTAAGAGCGACGTGCAGATTTCCTCCCTCCCTCAGATCTGCTTGAGGTTTTTAATCCCCCCCCCCGAGATACAACATTCAGGAATGACTGTGTTGTTTGCTGCAGTCACTTGTCTTGCTCGAGCTCAAAAAGGAGCCCAGGAGACGAGGTGGAGCAGTGGCAGTCCAGGCCCCTCCAGGGCAGAGGCAACATGGCACAGGCCCTTCTGCTGTCTAGTGGGGGATTATCATCCTTATTCTGCTAGCGGGCACCCGACAGAGAGGCAGGCTGAAGAGCTGAAGGTGCAGACCGTATTGAAGGCACAGTGCTCTCTGGCTTCCTTCAAAATCTCAGCTATGTGTCCAAATTAAGGAGGCCAGAAAACAAGGGCCCTCCCTGACCATCAAACACGTTCTCCTGAAGCAGCACGCACCCCTGCAAAATACTCTAAAAGCCTTGTTAGGCATGAACATCCTAAGTCTGTCCTTTGCCGCTGGCCTCCCGCCCACTGACTCCCTCTGCGCCCGTTAGTCACAAGGGAACGCCTCAACCCCATGTGAGTCTGCCTCCAAAAATACGTTCGGGGTGGACCCAGCCACAGAGTTCAGCTACAGGTTCTCAGTTCCCCAGATCTGGGATATTTAAGTCCGGGAATGCCTGTTGATGCCATTCCTAATGCATTTCTTTTTCTAAAAATTAATTTTCAATGTAATTTTTTAGATCAGTCTAAACCCTAAGGCATCTACACAGGGGAATGTATCCAAGTTTAAACTTATCTGAACAATGGAGATTTAAAGAGACTTTCTTTTAATCCAGAAATTTCAGTATTTCAAGGCCAGAGATGAGTTTTGCAGCAAGGGCAGGGACCCAGGAGGCAAGACGGCTGGGTTCTGCTTTTGGTACCTTCACTAACTGGTAGCGAGGTTTGGAACAAGTCAGTTGACCTTCCCATACAACGCCCGACTCATTTGTAGAATAGGTACAAGACTTGTGCAAGTTGTGGTGTAAGACTAAAATTTGTACCTTGTTTTGAGATCCTGTGATATGTAACAGCATGTATTTTTGTTGTTTGTAGAGAGAACAGGTTGCTTATAGTACTCTCTGCAATATCGTCATATTTAGAAGTCCTCACTTACGGGCTACGACTACCCTCAATGCAACAAAGACTCTCTCTGCCCCAAGGAGCTTACAAATGAAGCACTATTAAAAACCCAAAAAACCACAGTGGCTAGGTGCAGAGCTTAAATTTCCATTTTCTCTCAGCATTTTCCCACGAGGGGATTGCATGTGAGAGCACACAACAGAGAGTCAGATCACGCCCGGTTCGGTTGCTCTGGCATGCCATTTGGCAATACAAGAATGACATAAATTAAAGTGAAACCTCTTCACCTCAGCCTAAGTGAAAATGTGAAGAGCGAGGGGGGAGAGGAGGAAGGGGGGATATTGATCCGTATCTACTCAACAGTCAGACCAGTGGTGTGGTGGCAACAAAAGACATGCCTTTGCTTTTTCAGAAACTAATAATCTATAGAGAACCATTTCCTCCTCTGCTGTTAAGATAACACATTCGCCACCTCAGCTGCATGCAAATAATTCATGCCTCTGCTTAACTAATTTACCTCTCTGGTGCAGACAGAAGGGCAGAAACCTCCCACCAGCGTCGACCGACGTGCAACACTGAAAAAGGAGCCAGCTCACCCAGAACTTTCTGAAATGTTTGAATTGTTAGAGGACAACTGTACCAAACGCACTGCAGGAGAGAGATGGCTTCCTGAGATTAAACGGGTTATTTTCACTGGTCTTCGGTCCTGCCTCTGACCCACATGTGGGCTGCAGGCTGGAATTGACATTATCCAAAAAAAGAGCATTTGGTATCTCTGCACATAGACCACAGCTGGTCAACAACTCATCCCAGATTTAAACACAATATATTAGCTCTCATCTGTTGCCAGAAATATTACATGCTATTAAAAGCCCGAGCCTCCAGAAGTGTGCTGAAACCGAGTGGGCCTTCACTTCACATTGCTTGGAAACAAATGGGTATAGGGTCAGACATGTGTCTGTATCTGATGTAAACCTTGTTCTAATCAAAGTGCTGATGCTACTTTCACTCGCTCGCATACACACACCTCTCTCCCTGCATTAACGCTACGTAAGCAAGGTTGCAATGTCAAGCACCCAAAAGCTCTGAAATGTCAGAATTAATTAAGCTTGTCCACACATAAGCTTCGGGAGCAGCCCTCACTGCTGGTTTTAGATCATGTGCTGGTATCCCCACAGGCCTTCTACCTCACTCAGCTCACGAAGTGGGAGATGCTCGTCCTGCGTGGGAGGGGGCAGGCTGCCCCCACTCTCCTCCCGTCTCTGTCGCTGGCCACGCAGCTCTGGCCCTTGTGCTCCCACCCCGCTCTCCAGCTGGGGCTGGTTGCTCCTCAGTGCTTTCGGTGGGCCCATTGGGAAGACAGCTGAAGGCTTCACCTGTGTCACCCAACGTCCATGTGGGAAAGGAAGGTGATATCCCTATGCACGACAGAAAAAGAAACAAAGGAGTTGCAAGTCAAATATTCTCTTTGGGTGCCCAGACTTTCTGGGGCAGTTTATCCCAACCACAGTGTTATTTGACTGTAGCATAGCTCATCCTAACTTCAGGGGTCACTGGGAATCCTCGGCACCTTCAAACTAAGCACCTAAAGCCAGAGAGTACTATACTTCACAGCCTGTGAAAATTCAGGTTAAGTGACTCGCTCCATGCTATGCACAACTCCTTGGGTAACAGCCAGTGAAAACCGTGTTTCTCCCAGGCAGCACCCAGCTCCCTGGAGGAGATGGCCCCACCATCTACCGCATCCCTTTCAACAGAGACCACCACCAAGATGCAGGGTTTACAGATTAGAGTCTCCTTTAGTTACAGATGCCAAAGGCAATGGGGAAAGGTAACACGTGTCCTGTAAAGACCACATCGTTATGCACATCCATAGGAGCCTGACTCAGCCTTAACTCTGGCTTTTCTCAACTTCCAAGTGCCTGAGCTTGCCGCCTCAGTGCTGTTCTCACAGGCTGCCTGGGCAAGCTCCTGGGTTTCAGAAAACACGTGCACTGGTGAGATTTGTCCTGCTCCATGGCTGGCCTGGGGTGTGTCAGTACAACACAGCAGGATCGGTGTTTTCCATGAATCAAGCCACCAACTCTGCTGGCCGTGGCACTGCTGCCAGGAGCAGCCTGTTGCCCTTTATGTAGACTGGCACAGGCAGGTGGTGAGCCCCCAGACTCTTTCCCTCCATCCCTGTTACTTTTCTCATTCTCCCCTTCCCTGCATGTAGCCCCATCCTCTTGCCTTCTCTGCGAGCATCCCTGGGACTCCTGCCTCCCTGCTGGTGCTGCCAGCCCTGCCAGCAGGCTAGCCACAGGGGAAGGTGGCCACCGGCTTCTTCAGTCTCCCCGGAGGGAGGCTTCCTGGTGGAGGGAAGCCTTTTCTTCGGAAAACCCGGTGCCTCCTAAGCGAGGGGACCCACGCAACTAAGGGCAAGGGTGAGATGAAAAACTAAGAGAAGAAAAAAAAACAAGAAAAAGGAAGAACATCTTTTCACAGTCTGTAGATGCAAAGTGAAACTATTTTGATAGATTCAGCTCTCTCACATTGAAAGGCCCAGGGTTTCTCATCTCTGACTTTACTCTGAGGCATGAAATTTCACCCATGACTTGACAAACTATAACATCCACAATGCTTTGTGGCTGCTCAGAAGCCTGCTGCCAGCCTGCCAGCCAAAGCTCACCTTCAGCATTTTGCTGGATTGATATTGCCAAATTACTCCCTTTTTTAGGGTTTTCCTTATTTTGATGCATTTTACTTTGCTAATACTTCTCCCTGGAGCTGAAAACCCCGTGGTGTGGAGATGGTGCTCTTGTTAGCACGCTGACATCTCTATAGATGGATACAGGCAGCCAGGGAAGAAAATAACTGGGCCTACACTGGCAAAGTCTCCTCTTTACTGGCAAGTGACAGCCACCAGCTTTCCCATTGATGCTGAGAAAATTACTAAGCTGCTAATGTAGGCAAGAGCCATTTGAGTTCAGCCTCCTCACAGGGACTCATGTAGCTCAGCAGAGGGCAGATCCAGCTTGGCAGCCTGATTTTGGACAGCCTTCATCTGCAACCCATGTAGTGGACACTGAAATAAAGATTGTTTTATGCAGAAGCATTTTAAATAAAGAGAACTGTGTTTAAGCCTGAGATTATGAAAGCTCAGCCATGTGCTTGGCTTACCAAAGTTAGCTCAAAGGGACAATAATTCTATATACTGCCTCTGAAAAGATGCAGTGGTTTTGCTCTATTCTGTTTCAGTGAAAGAACAACCTAGCCACAGAGATTAAGAAAATGGTATATATTTCAGTCTGGACCGAGCATCTTTCAAAGGGAAATGGTCCATCTCAATGAAGTTGCAGAGGAGTGAGTGGATGACACTCAGTAGTGTGTATCATACAAGGAAACAACCAAGGATTAAAAATCTATTATTCTGGGATTACTGTAAGCATTTTCCTCCTAGCATTATGAAAGGTTTCTGTTTTCATGTCGACAGATCATCATCTACAATGTTGTCTAAATACATAGTACCTCAGCTACTCACTGTCACCATTGTAGCACCCACTGATTCAGGGGAGATAAGAAGATAGGTCAAAAAAAAGAGGTAGCAGGTGATCATACCACCTGTGAAATATTAATGCCTAATATGTTGTTTGCTAGAGTTGATACTCAGGTACTTAAGATATGCTTCCTGACTGCTTCTCCTTCTCCCTCAAGACAACTTATTCTTTATCGTTTCTATATCATCTTGGTCAGTTTTGGCATTGATGTGTAGAAGCACATATATGCGCTGCCCTGCTTCAGGGATAACTAATGTACCTCTCTAGAACGATTTTAAAAAGCCAGGAATGGGGAAGAGTAAAAACAAAAGACAAGTTCAATGCTTTGAAGGCCTTTTGTACTGGTACACATGGGAATGAAATTGTGTTTGTCTCCTCCCCCTGCTCTAAAGGCAGAGGTAGCATTAATAATGCAGAGCACGTCTCTCTTCAAGCTCTCTTGCAGCTTTTAAAACATAGAGAGCAAATGGCAAACTTACCTTTCATCTCCTTTTGAAACTTAAGTTAGGCCTTATTGGTAACAAGTGAAATTAAACTGGTTGTTGCTGTTTAACTTCTCTGTACTATTTCCTCACATGAATTAGTCATGATCAACTCTACTTGGCAGTTGTCCTTACAAAAAAAAACAGAACAGAGAGAAGGGTTAAGCACTCCCATACAATTTACCCAATAAATTTGTCATACCCCTTATATAGAGTTGTCCCTCCAGTTCTGCCTGTTCCCTAACATATCTGGCAGTTTGAACAATGTTGGCAATATTTGAGCAATTAGGCATTCCAAGTGGAAAGGTTAATATACCTTACCCTCAAATGCAGGGTGTGTTTTGTCTTGTGCCTTCAACCATCCTTGATGAGCATCAATTGCACAACAGCCGTGAAGTAGGAAGGTATTCTTTCAATTTCAGTATGGCCTAGATTGTTTTGGTTTAGCAAAAGGCTGATAGTCCAATGGCGAGGACAGGACAAATGCACCTTGACTCGAGTGCTACTGAGGCAGACCACAAAGAGGGAACTTCACTGCTGCTACTGCTTTCTGATTGTTAAAGCCTTTGGTCATACTGGCACGGGTGCAAAATCAGGCAAAAGATAACCCATAAAAGAAACCCCTCTGATGGAACTTGAAGTAGGACTGGTCAAGGAGATGTGAGATCTGTGGTTTATTTCCCCCTCTTTTGGTTGAGCAGCATTGGGATCTCGTTTTCTTTTTTGGCCAATTTTTGGAGGCAGCACTTTGTTTGTGGTCCAAGTCCAGCGGGAAGCTCTGGGTAGGAGCTGGCAGGGCTGGAGAAATCCCTAAGCCTTGCACTGGGTGGGACCTGCAAGACCTCAGTCCACCAGAACAGGGGTGAAACCACCTCCCAAGCCAACCCGCCCAGGAGACAACATCCTCAGCCCAAACCATCACTGAGGTTGGAGAACAAGCGCACTTTGAAATGACAGCCCCACAGAGGAGCGCCCCAGGTTGCAGGAGGCCACCAGCTGCTGGACCGGCTGCCACAGCCCTCCTCTGCCAGCAGCGGGGCACACCCAGTGGCCAGCCTGCCTGCCCTGCCCAGCAGGGATGCTTGGTTGCATAGTCAGGACCTGGCTTAAGCCAGCACAAAACAAATCTAAGCAGTAGAGAAGGAAGTTTTGCAGGTCATAGCCACCACCGGTGCTGCCCATCCATCCTGAGCCCTCACGGGAGGTCCAGAGTGCTGGTGGATGAAAGAGGTCAGGTCCAAGATGCCTGGCTGCCCCCTCTTGTGAGACCTGAATGGGTCTGAATGACCCAACCTGTGCTTGGGTGCTCCTGCAAGGTCCCCCACACCTTACCAGAGTCTCTCATGCGGCAACCCTGTACTGGTAAAAACTGCTGAGAATTGGGCACTCGGCCTCGCCACTTGTGGCTGGTGGTATTTCCCTGGCTGGGGTGATGTTGATGTTAGTAATGAAGCTTTGGCAGAGGAAGAGAGACATGTTGTAACCATTAGCAGACTTCACATTTAGAACTTACCTCAGAAAAGGACAAAGGATACCTCAGCTCTATGGGGTTTTTGTGCAAGTTCAGGTCTATGCTTTCCATTGTAATACCAGTCGTGGTCTCCACCATTGTCTTCCTCTGACCCAGAAACACTTGATCGTGAAAATAATGTTAGTTAGAAAATAATGGAACTGATAAGTCATTGCAGGCACATGTGTGTCTCATTATACATCAGTTCGGTTTCACTATATATTTTACACTATGTAACATAAATTTCACTATGCGCCACAAGTATTTCAATATGTGATAGTCAGAAAGTGGCAGTTTACACTAAAAGTTTCAGTATGTGGTAGGATATTTCAAATGCTATAAATTCTCCTTTTAAATGAAATGCATTGTGTAGATTAGTAAGAAATCCAGTTGTTTTAGTTTACCCAATGTGGTTTTCTTTCAGAACAATATTTAGTACTGTGCTGTTCAATTGCCATGTTTATTTTTATCATACATATTAATGGATGACTAAGTGAAAATTCATTAAACATACACCACACAGGACTCGGGCAACCCAAGTTCCGTTTCTTAGAGCTTTTATCTCAACTCAACTTATACCATATTAACAAGCGCACTGTATTTATGAAAACTATATTAACGAACAAAATAAGCTTCCTGTGTGAGGCTTGTTATTGGCCTGGGTTTTTTTAAAATTAATTCTCTTTGAACAAGTAAAATTTGAGGGACCTGAAATCCCCTATAAGGGTGAGTTGTTAAAGCAGCGAGCAGCTATATCAAGGGTCAGCATTGAATCGCCATTTATTGAAGATGATCACCATTTCAGCTGCAACCAGCAGCAGAGGAATCTGCACTGCCAGCACTGCGCTGCTAATCATGGCTTTGAATCTGTTGATCAGTCAACCATACAAGTATCATGTTAACCAGCCCTTTTGCTAGCAAACCCCGTCGCAGTTGCTGAAAGGGGATATTCACTATGACACTACCACACCAAAAAGCTCCGTCATATATTAGAGTTACCATCTAGGTAAGTCTAGGTTAGGTCATCATATTTTCACACATGACGTCCTTCAGTGCCAGAGGGTACAGATTACCTTTGAAAGATACTTGCCAAGAGCAAGAGCATATCAAAAACAATCACATGGCTTAGTAAAGGCAAGGCACATCTGCAGCAAGGACCACCTTCTGCAACCTCAGCCAAAGCTATGCTAACGCTTCAAGACTGGTGCAGCAAAGCAATTTCCCCACATCCAGTACCTAGCATCAGAAATGCAGAAAGAATAAAAAACATTAGGCTAAATTTTGATTATGAGTTCTCCCTCATTCGTGTCTCATCTAAACACAAGCTACAGCAAGAACAGCTCCACACAAAGTTCTATTTTATTCAAAAAGCAGCCTCAGCAGAGAGCATGTGGCAGTGCTGAACTCCAGCCCAGGAGAGAAACATCAGCCAGTTACCTCTGCTCTGGTTTCTGCCCCTCAAGATATAATCACACAGATAATTTTTTAGCAATTTTCAATAGATAATTTCAAAATGCTAATGATCTGTACCGAAGTTCAGTGTTTAGAAGAACTGGAGGCTTCATCTACCCTGTCTCACACTCAGAAGACAAGGGTGACCCTGCACTGGCATGACTCTGGGCAAGCCACTTATAGAGTTACAAAGGCCCTGGATTAATTGGAAACTGGGTCTTTTCACGTAACTCCTTGCCCCATCGCAGGCCTAGCAGACCTCATTGGCTCCCTGCCAAATAGTTCAAGCACCTATTAACCGAGGAAAAGGTAAAGAGCTTGGGTTGTAACATGCTGGATTTCAGCCCAGTGGTTTCAAATCTCCTAACCCACAAGAGCAGCTTATCTATGTTTGGAGGTCAAAGACCTCAGCAAAGCCCTGTTAACAGGTGCGCGCTGGCACAAACCCAAGTGTTTGGCTCTTCAGATTACAGCGATTCTATGTTTTCTTACAAGTGGGACAAAAAGGGCCACCAAAGCATCCAGTGGCACACTTGGGGCTGGCCTGAGTCTGCTTATGCTAATTTATTTGGCAAAACGTATCAGCATGAGTGCTTTCTTAGCTCACAGGAGCCAGAACTGAATGCATTCAGAATACAGCTTGGCTACCCTACTCTTCTACAATTCAGAACCAAGACCCACAGTAGTCCTTGTTTGTAGACTCTACCTACCATAAGAAACAAATTCTGCCCCAGACACACCACAAAGCAAAGCTCATGAGCTGCGTCAGATGTTTCCCAGTGAATGGGTTGAAGGAAATGGGAATGTTTCTGTCAGACATGAGGCATGGGGACAGTTCGGAGAGCAGCGATTACTGCTTTCATCCCAGACTGGGGCTGGGTGCAATGGGAGCTGCCTGAAACCTTGAACCATGAGTTTCCTATGTGCCTCCTCCAAGGCAGCTTGAGAGCAGCCCTGCTGTCTGCCAGAGCATTCCTGCATTAGATCGGATAAAACATGGGCTCATGTCTCCATTCAGTAGGATATTTGGGATAATAAATAATAATAAAGGTAATGTTTTTATGCAATGTCTGCTTTCCAGCATGACCAAACCAGAGCTGTTCCTGTTTAAGAAAGGGAGAGAAAACAGTGCAAACTTTCCCATATTCACTTACTCCCGTGTTAGATCTGGGTTGAGATATGTACAAAGCAATGTATTTATGCCCTAGATTCCACGGCCGATACTGCCAACAAAAGCTAAATTACAATGATTTTCCTGTAGTCAGGTTGCTTGTCCAACAAGTTTTGGAAGGAGGGAAATATATTACGCACATCCTCTAAGTCCCCTCCTAAGCACTGTCAGGCTATAATTTTAGCTTACTCTTATTACTGATCATGTATAATTGATGTTGAGCCATCCTTTAGCCATCATGAAAGTTACATTATCTAAGCTGTTGCATTACTTTCACTAACTCATCTAGTCCAAAGTTTTTAGTATTTCTTGACTGAAAAGGCAGAAGAGCAACAAAAGTTCATAAAATATATACCAATTTATTTACCAAATCCAAACCTTTTCATTTGACACAATTAAGTTTCACTTGTAGGCTAAAACACATGATTTCAGGAAAAGAAATTGCAGTGTAGCTTGCATTCTTTGCTGTTGTGATTTCAGAAGCAGTTGGCATTGGCTTGAAGACTGCAGTTTCGTGTGTACTAGTAACATTTAACAAAGGACTTTTCCATCTTTGCTGACTGAAGAAGTAGGACTATTTGTAGTGTATAATTAAGCCGTTGAATTTCCGTTGTTTTGAATGCGACCTACCTTTTTTCCTCTTTACTCAGCTATGGCTGAAGCTAATATCTGTTCATCAAAATCCTCTTTTCAAAATTCTGTTTTGAATCAACATACCTCCATCTATGCAAATCTGAGAGGGAAAATGCTCACAACACAGTTCATATTCCTTATAGCTGAAACATTCCCGTGGAACATCTCTGCTATATTCGCTTTTTACGGACGTTTCTCTGAAGTCAACTTCTACAGGTTTTCACACAGAAAATTGTCATCAACCTCATTTCCTCCAGCTTCCGCAGCAAAACATTATCATCAGCATGCAATGGGCAAGAACCTTGCAAAGTGACACCTTAAAGAAAAAAACTTGTCTTGGCATGGTTTGAAAATTTTCCACATCAGCAGCTTCCTGCATTCTTTTCCGTTGATTTCCTTCAAATCAGCCTTTCTTTCTTCTTAAAAAAAGAACAAGTATTGGTGCTTCTTTTAGCTCTGATTCATAACAACTGAAGATTTCAACAACATACCGTGGCAAATAGTATTCTGCTGATCTTACGGAAGGAAAAAGACCAGTTAGACCAAACCTTCTCATTCATTCATTGCTGCAAGTCCCTGCTTCTAACCGATGTTCTCTTCAGGACAGGGGGAGCAGCTTTGCTTTGCTGGTAAGATTGCTTGAGAGTTTTGATTGGGAAAAAGCCTTTCCTTGGTGGTCGTACTGTGGCTTTTATGCTGCAAGACATAAAACAGCTGCAAAATTCAGCATCTGTTGAATTCCGCCTGTGTGGACTGGGAGGCATTTCCCTGTTCTGGAATTGGGGTTTGCAATCACAGAATCACAGAATGGCAGGGGTTGGAAGGGACCTCGAGAGATCATCTTGTCCAACCCCCCTGCGTGAGCAGGCACACCTAGAGCAGGGGGCACAGGACTGCGTCCAGGCGGGGTTTGAATGTTTCCAGGGAATTAGTGGCG
>VZTV01110098.1:2500-19165 GCA_013400875.1 Anhinga rufa
GGAAATAATGACAGTTGTAGATAGCAACGGAGTGCAACTCTTGTCATTTTCAGAGTAGCAGCTTAGTTAAGAGGGCCTGAGTTGCCTTATTTTCACCAGGCTAATTTCATATTGCTCTTAGAGAAGCTGCTAATTTATTAGGTCAGACAGATAGAATCAGAATTGTGCCCTAAGTAGAGAAACAGTTTTTGGTGATGAAAAAGAAGTGTCAGATATTTAAAAGTTCCTGTGTATATCTAATTACAAGAGAATTGTATCAATATAGTTATACCAGGAAAAAATATACCCTTATTGCCTGTAATCTCATAAAAAAGTGTTATTGCATTTAAATTACTGAAGGTCTGCACAGACCAAATCACTTAAGAATGCTCATAACTGTATTTATAAAACGTTACTTGATAAGCAAAGATGCACTTTAGATCTATTTCTGCAATCAAAGCCAAAATGCAAGTCATCTCAAAGGTGCATGGCAGAATGTAAGAGCTGGATTTGCCAGCCGTCCATTCTTAGCATCCAGAAATGTCTATCTCCCCCAAAAGAACTCTGTACATATTTACACAAGCTCAGCTGTAAATTTCATAGCTTAGAATCAAAGAGAAATTTTCCAGTAAGAACTACTTGGAAAAGGTAACTCTGGGGGGACTTGGAGTCAACAAGGGGGACTTGTGGGTTGCTCCCATTCCCACGAACGCTGACAGAGCTGCAGCAGAGCACTTACAAAAGCCTGTGGCACGCAGGTGTGGCACGCTGTTTTACAATAGGTAAAAAAGAAGCAGAAAGTGAGGGTAAGAGGTCCCCCTACTAGCATCCACAAAGGTCACAAGTGTGAAACTTTTCTCCCTACTATATCATAGCTAATAAATAAATCTAGAAGGAAATTCAGAAGGTCTAACATGTTGGATTTGCACTTGATCATTTCATTTATAGGAAAAAATAATTAAATATACCTGTAGCAGCAGTTCTTGTAGTTGGGCTCGCTTCTGTTTTATCCTTTCAATCCGCTTCTGTTTTTCTATCTTAAAATATAAATGTAAATACATCAAGATAATTACTTAGTTACCTTGTCTGTGCCATTGTGCCAAACTGAACAGGCCTCTAGCTACGCCGGTGTGCTAGCACCATGACAAAAACCCATGCTTTCTTTGCAAATGGTGGCGAATTCCACGGCACAGTAAGTAAATTGCACAAACCTTTTTGGCCCTACCCATGTGCCATATATTTTCTTGTTTTTCAAACAGACTAATCACATAGTCACGATTTTCTCCATAAAACAGGTCTGACAAACTGCAATTTCTTTGTCAACTATTTTAACTTAAGTTAAGAATCAATTATTACAAGAGACTGTATTATTTCTCCACCCATTCCTCCTCCTTTGTAATGTGCATGGAGGAGGGCTGATTAGCACCAAATTAAACACTTGCTTGCGGGGCTGCTTTGGGTTGGTTTGGTTTTTGTTTGGGTTTGGTTCCCCTCCACCTCCTGCCCTCCACTCTTTTGGAATTGCGCACATCCCTTCCACTGTTCTCCCAGCTGCAAGCCACTAGGCATAAATGTGTGGAGGCTGGGCTCGGGATCATCACCTGCATCTTTCCAGTGACCTCCACTTTTTGGTTGGGCTATGCGTTTGAGACTTGAATAAACTAACAAGATTTCAGCAAGAAAAAGAGGGTAGAGGTAACATTTTCTACATGAGCACAGAATCCATTTCTTGCAACAGTTTTGTTGATGCCAGCTTATGGGGCAAAGCTACCTTCAACCTACGCGTGCAGTGTTTGGAACAGCAGCAGTACTGGATGCCGACTGACGCTCCAGACACAGCCAACAGTATTTTAGTGTTCGGGGGCAACACTAAAGAATTGGCCAGTAGTCATCATGTTTAAAAGGTATTTTTCCTCATCATCCTGTTGGTGCCCGCACTGTATCACTGCTCCCCAAAAGATTAAACTCTTAAATTACCTTTTCATTCAACCACTGAAATGATGCAGTCTTTTAAACCTTAGCTAGCCTAAACCCCTTACTTTATTTGTGGTGGTTCCTTCCCCCCCCACCTTCCTTTAATGTTTAAAATGCTTCCTTCAGAGCACAGTAGATGACTTTCTTTGCTGGGACAAATATATAACTCTTAAAACCAAGAAACAGTCCAGAGATAATTGACATAGTTTTCTATATAACAAGCTTTTTTTGTATGGATTTCTCATTTTTGTACTGGTAATCTTATTATAGAATTATGCTCTAAGAAGAGTTGGCACTTCATACAGCTTTAAAAGCAAAATTAATGCTGATTTTCACACCATGAAAATGCAGCTTTATTTTCTATTCTTTTCTATTATGTCATAGGAAACAACATTTTAAGAAAATATGCCTGGCTGCCATTCTGTGCATATGTAATTAGAGCTAAAACCATGACAAACAGCAAATAGCGTATGATCATTGTAGATGAGGCAATGAAATTCGAGTTTTTTATTTGTGCCAATAACCTATACTGAAGATAATGCATTCACACGAACGCATGCAAAATGTATATTTATTCAAAATTTTTTTTAAAAAAAGAATGCTGGAGTATAATGGTTGAGCATATGCGCACTCCTTGGGTGGGTGTATTTTCCAAGTTGCTGTAATGGACAAGGGTAGTAAAAGCTTTTTTCTTACCACATCTAGAAAGACAACTGATGTAAATGAACTTGCACAAAAGAACTTGTTCTGTACTGGAGAGGCACCCCACCCACCTTTTAAGATATTTAACGTCACGAGTATCACAAATACAATACATACGCAGATGTATTTACAGACAGTCATTACAGCACGCTGCAGTAAATACAGTAACTTGTCCTTTTTATTTATAGAGCATTTGGCCTGAAGGACAAGCAACGTTTCTGCTTATAAATTCTGGCATCCCTGCAAAAGCATGGTAACTCTTAGCCTGCTGGAAAAATAATGGAAATACCCAATAAGTAAAGCTTCTTTTTTTTCCCTGCCAGATCATAACTAGAATTTGACATCCTAGCAGGAATTATTTTTCATTTTAATTCCCTTTGAATGGCATTTCCAAGTACAGACATTAATAGAAAACTGGTCTCCTTTCAAATTTATACCATTTTGTAAGCGTAACTGCACCATAAATTCTTTTGACTTCCTTCTGGTTAATTCAGGCTACTACAGACTTTAATCTTAAAAGTAATCCCTGATTTAATCAATGTCCATTTTTGTAAGGTAAACTTTTTTTTAACTTCGTGTAATGTACACTAAATAAAACTGAACTAAGCATACATAACATATCCTTTCAGTTTATTCAAATATCAAAAGTTGTATTTTCATAGAATCAAACGCAGTCAGGTTCAAATTGAGAAATAAACCCTCTCTTTTAAAGTAGAGCAGCTCCATTATCACAACCTGTGAACTATACAGAATTTCTCATCTGCCTCACTTTACCTCTAGATTCTGACATTCCTGGGCCGAGTTTGTAGGAAGGCCGATCCATCTGATTTCCTTCTTCTCCTTTGAAATTATGTTCATTGCCATCAGGACATTAAGGGCATCGTAAACTCTCCGCCTAATATTTTTCTGATCATAAGCCTGCTAAGAAAACAACACAGCATTAATTACAACAAAAGATTTCAAAAAAGGAAAAGAAAAAGACTGAACACACCCTTCATAGATACACAGAAGACAGAAAGCTAAAGTGGCAGCTGAAATCAGAGGGGTATTAAAACACGATGCCTTCACCTCTGCTGCTACCTGGACATCACATGAGCGTGCTTGGCTGCAAATGGCAGCTTCAGACCTGCCTGAAGCCTCTGGGCAGCAAGTTCCCATCATGGCAAGTCTGTTACACTTGAAAAGCCTGACAAGGCCACATAGGGTGGGTACAAGAGTAGCCTTTTTTTAAAGATAATTCTTTTGGCAGACTTCTCTATTGTGTTTATAATTTAGAGGGAGTTCAATTCTTCATTTTAATAATGTATTTTTAAATTTCAGAGGGTAAGTCTTTATATTTGGGAAGTGGTCAAGTAAGTGAAGGAAAGTATGGAGCGTGGCAGGACAGTGCAGCAACAGAAGGGACAGCATTCCACGATAAACCGGACAATTTTGTAATGGTGTAACTAATTTCAGCACATATTTGCTTACCGAATCTGTAGCTAGGTGGCTGTTAGAATTTGTGAATTCTGATACCAGCTCATCAGCGACTTCATTGTATGAGGTTGTTCCTTTACGTTGAACTTTTTCACATACTTTCATTGAAAAATGCCGCAAACCCTTCCCATTTTTATCTCCTTTTTTGCTTCTCTTGCTGGAACGAGAAAAGTCATTATTTTAATCCACTGAATGTTAATGAGTAACTTTCTTACACAGCAAAAGGTCTACTTTTGCAACAGGAATCAGGACTCGTGATATTATGTACGACAAAATTTTTATGAAAAATAAAACTGTTCTGCTTTTTTGAATCAGTTCCTTGTTTCTTACAAGTTGGCAAAAAAAGTACACTGAAGTCCTTTCCCCCTTCCTGGTGATTTCTACATTTGTGTAGTAGTTGAACACATGCTGCTGGGCAGATGCTTAAAACACTGGATTTGTAGTTCCTCTCCAGGCAGTTTCACAAAAGAATAACCAAAAAAAGGGGAAAACCTCCCAGGCTGTTTACATGCCTGGAAGCTGGATTTACAGGGAGCTCTCATGTTGGTGCTGAAAATAGAAAGGCCCAGCCATCCCTATTTACAGCACAGCAGAAGATACCTTAATTCTCCTAACAACAAAGTTTAATATCTGTGCCATCATAGTTAAGACTGAGATAAAAGAATCTCTTTTCTGGAGAGTAAATACATATTCATTGGGATTTATGGTGCCTAATTAGTAACTGGCAGCTGTCAGGATTATTTTCCATTCACTTTCTTCATCCAGAAAAGCAAGAGCTTAGATAATGGTAATGGAAAAAACAGGGGCAAGTGGTTTTATCACACAAGCTAGATTTAGATGCATATTTCAACAGAAGCTTTTAAAAAGCTCAGCTGTGTTGGGTTTGGGTTTTTTTTAATTACCGTTTTACAAGTTGGTTTGATAATATGTTTCAGGGAGATCTATTATTTTAGAGAAAAAGGCCTAGTTCTGTCAACAGTAATAAGCTAAGGAAAACATTAAAATACATGAATGCTTTTCAAAATTTTGAATGTATGTAAGAAAACAGAACACTGGAAAGAAGGACAGAGGAAAAGGAAGAGTGGAAAGGAACACCAGACCATTTAAAAAAAACCCAAAACACCAATCCAAACCCACATATCTAATCCCTATGCAGTTATTCAATCTGAGTAACCCCTGAGAGGTAAACAAATAAAAACACCTTGAATGCATTCAAAGAAGTTTCAGAAGCAAAGGAAAAGATAATCTGTTTACAAGTATTTGTCACATTGAAAAACAGAATAATCCTGTTTCTCAAAACATGTTTTGTTTGCTTTTCACAGCTCCCAGTATCATCTGTAACAGCAAATATATTTATCAGGAAGTGATAACGCGAAGAGTGATGAATTATAACTACAAGCAATAACAGACAACATGGCTTTTACTTGGAGGAGTGGAAACTGCTGAAAGTGGGAACTGGACGCCCCTCTCACTGAAGGGCAGATCTGAAGAGGTAAAACAGGTATGACCATGTATATCTATCTATTTATATGTTATGTATATCTATGTTCAATAATACTCACCTTTCTGAGAAATCTGATTCTATAAATTCTCGAGTCCGCTTTCTATCCCTAAGAAAAGACAATTCAAACTTAGATGATCATAACATTATATATTTAGACCAACAAAATCAATGTGTTTGGGGCCTAGCTGGGATACTAATGTTTGCTGTTATACGTTTACTGAAAAGGGAAAATAGGGCGCGCACACACACAGCTTAAAAAACTTGGGGGAGAGAAAGCGGTTAGGACTTTGGAGGTTGTCTGAGCTCACTGCCAGACAAGTCCTATTCCCCATTTTACCATGCTTTCCCTGTAAGATTTTAGGGCTGTCACTTCATCTGGAACTATAGGAAGTGCAGGTGTGAGCTAGGTAACCAAATCCCATCAAAAAGGAGTTGAGCTCATTTGAAAATTCCTATTTAAAATTCCTCCACGTGGGAAAAAATGCCTTTAAACAGCGCATAAGATATACGCTGTATTTTCAGGACATTGAATGTTTTGGTATCTTTAAACAAAAAACAAGGTAACACACTAAACACATTCATATTAGAGCTGATGTGTACAGAGCTGAAGAGAGACGGCCTGACAAAGTAGCTGACGTGAACTTTGTGTAGGAGAAGCAGTCACCAATCACTGCTGGCTTCCTTATGGTTTTGTTTATTAGCTACAGCAAGCAGACTTCAGAAGGTGTATGCCAAACTTGCCTTTTGCTCTTGGCACTGATACAATGCATGTTGCTTGAGAGCTATCGGTAAATCACTTCACGCTGTTACCCCGCAGTTTCAAAACCAGGGCTCCCAGCAGACACTTAACGCAGCTAAAAACCCGACAATGTGGTGAAGGGAGCTGAACAAAAATGATGGATTTGAAGGTCTGTGCCATGAAAGCCTGCGGGTATTTGGTTGTGCGACCCAGAACCCAGCAGCAGCAGCAGCAGCGGCAGCAGCGGGCGTTTGCCTTTGGCAACCCCTGTCCATGGTCCTTACCCACCGCGCCGCACAGCTGCGGGCCGGACTGACTGACGGGGGTCGGACTGACGGACTGACTGCCTGACTGCAGGGCTGGGGCGGGGCCTGGAATCGCAGGGAACGGAGAGCTGTCCCCTGCTCTGAGAGCCCGGCTGACGGAGCTTGTACAAAGCCCTGAGAATGAATACGCTCTTGCCTCATTTGATTTTGGAAACAATTTGGAATCTGTCAAGAGGAGTAAACAACGGGTAAAGCAAGGAGTCTGGACTTGCAATCCTCTGGAACTGTCTTCAGCAAGGGCTCACTGCTCAGGTTCGGCAATACCACAGACCCTTCCTCACCCTCTGTCTTCAATGAAAATATGATCTATAGTATGGACTTTGGCAGGGATCAATAATGGTCGGCCAGTCTGGAGAACATCTTGCTCCTTTTCATCATCAAAACAGTAGTTAGGCTCATTGGAAACAGAATCATAGAATGGTTTGGGTTGGAAGGGACCTTTAGAGGTCATCTTGTCCAACCCCTCTGCGTGAGCAGGGACAGCTTCAGCTAGGGCAGGTTGCTCAGAGCCCCGTCCAGCCTGACCTTGAGTGTTTCCAGAGATGGGACATTGACCACCTCTCTGGGCAACCTGGGCCAGTGTCTCACCACCCTCAGTGTAAAAAATTTCTTCCTTATATCCAGTCTAAACCTACCCTCCTTTAGTTGAAAACCGTTACCCCTTGTCCTGTCACAACATGCTAAAGAGATCGTCCCCATCTTCCCTACAGTCCCCCTTTAAGTGCTGGAAGGCCGCAATAAGGTCTCCCCGCAGCCTTCTCTTCTCCAGGCTGAACAACCCCAACTCTCTCAGCCTGTCCTCACAGGAGAGGTGCTCCAGCCCCCTGATCATCTTTGTGGCGTCCTCTGGCCCCGCTCCAGCAGGTCCATGTCCTGTCTGTGCTGGGGGCTCCAGAGCTGGACGCAGCGCTGCAGGGGGGTCTCACCAGAGCGGAGCAGAGGGGCAGAATCCCCTCCCTCGCCCTGCTGCCCACGCTGCTGGGGATGCAGCCCAGGGCACGGCTGGCTTTCTGGGCTGCCAGCGCACATTGCTGGCTCATGTCCAGCTTTTTGCTCACCAGTACCCCCAAGTCCTTCTCCACAGGGCTGCTCTCAATCCCTTCATCCCCCAGCCTGTATTGATAGCGGGGGCTGCCNATCACCAGTCTCCATCTGGACATCGAGCCATTGACCACTACCCTCTGGATGTGACCATCCAGCCAGTTCCTTATCCACCAAACAGTCCACCCGCCAAATCCGTATTTCTCCAGTTTAGAGAGAAGAATGCTGTGGGGGACCGTGTTGAAGGCCTTACAGAAGTCCAGACAGATGACATCCGTAGCTCTTCCCTTGTCCACTGATGTAGTCACTCCATCACAGAAGGCCACTAGGTTGGTCAGGCAGGACTTGCCCTTGGTGAAGCCATGCTGGCTGCCTTGGAGCACCTCCCTCTCCTCCATGTGCCTTAGCATAGCTTCTAGGAGGATCTGTTCCATGATCTTCCCAGGTCGGTAGTTCCCCAGGTCCTCCTTCCTACCCTTTTTAAAGATGGGCACAATACTGTGTCTAGATGTTGACAGTATACAAACAGAAGGATGGTGCTTCTCCTTGGCGGTGGTGGTCGATGCACTGCAACCAGGCTTCTCTCTGGGAATCTCCATCACCTGGGTTTGGATGAAGCTTTAGAAAGCTAATGGGCATCGATTCTTTGTTTAGCAAGCTGTGAACAGACACTGCAGCTTTTCCCTCCTTTGGGTACTGAAAGAACTCTCCCTGGCCCCCACATCTCACACAATTTGCAGAAACAAAGTAATCTCTGGCAATTCCTTTTTTAAATAAAATCAGAACTAGGTGGATTCAAAAGGAATTTGAGGAGATAAACACATACTCAGCAAAAAAAAACCAAGCTTAAAAACTGCTCAGCTGGGCATGCAGTTTATTGACTCTATGGTGGGAATACAGCGACTGGGAAGCGCACGCCTACGGCAGTCCTTGCTTAGAGCATAGAATGAAGAAAGTCAAGGTACAATTATACTGTCATTTCTGCCATGTCCCAGATGCTCCATTTCCCCACCTCTAAAGCTGGAAAGGTACTACTGACATTCATCACCTGCTTAGAAAAATTAACCCAGATATGGAAATAAATAAAATTTTTAATTTTCAGAGGCAAAGCACATCTGTCTTGAGACAGACCAGCTCAGCAGTACTGCTATGAACAAACAAACCAACCAAACAACAAAAAAACCCACCAAAACCCAACATACTGTAAAGACCAGATTTCCTTAGAAGAAATAGTCATGTTACTCTGGAGTACCTCAGAACCCCAGGAAAACTTGTTGCTACTGTAAAATAGTAATAATAAGACAACATTGATTACATTCAAAATTTTCCATTAGAGCTTTACTCTTAAATGCCTCTTGAAGTGTTTTTGACAGTCTCTCCCGCTGTTGGCACCTGCTGATACGCTCAACAGCGGTTACTTGGATATACCATGAACTTATGAAAAGAAGAAAGGCTTCTTTTAACAGGACTCACAAATTTGTGACTCTCCGTTTTCACAAAGAAACAGATGCTGCCATAAAACAAAGTTAAAACAGACAGTGAAGTGACTGGTGCTTGTACTTCCGTGTTCACATGCTCCAGACATCAAAAGCGCCTAATGGGCTAAAGAGCATACTCCTTTTAGTTGTGCAAGAACTAGAAGCTGTAAGCCAACATATAGATACAACAGTTTAAATAAAGGACAAAATCAGAACCGATCCTCAAACATCTTAAAATAAAACAGGAATCTCACCCTGGGACCCAGCCAGAAGCTTCTGTTATATGTGTCTGCGTGACCATTGTTGGAGCGGGGTTATATGGACTCCCGATCAGAACACTCCCTGAATTGGTCAGTCTTTGTGATGTGCTTATGATCTATGAAATTTAGAAATAAAAAACACAGCTCTCTCAGGAAAAACAGAGGTTACCACAGCCCAAGATTCATACTAAGCATGGTACTAAGAAAAAAAACCCAGTAATTCTGTACCAGATGCAAGCTGCAGTCAAAATCTACTGAAGAGATGTCATCAGAAAACCTTCATACATGAAAGTAATTACAATGCTGTTAAGTTTTCTACTGCTTGTACCATATTACTGCATTATTCATATGGACAAGATCTAGACAAACAGAAATAATTTCTAGGTACGGTGGACAGGACCTATACCTACATACATCTCATTGTTTCTTCGTGAGTACGCCTAGGCAAATTTCTTGATCACTGTAATCAATAAAGCCTCCTTTCCCATGGATTTGTCTCTTGCAATTGTCTGTCTTCAGTACCAAAGACTATCTGAGCTGCAGGCCAAGTATTCCCTGCAGTTTCCAGCACTCACAAGATCTCAGGCATTCCAGCAAGCTAATAATACAGCATTGTAGCTATGGAATTAAATGTAAAGTCTGTGCGGTATAGATAGAATTTACATTTATTAAAACCTGGTGAAATTGTACGTACAATGGCTGTTAACACTAAGACACTTGGTCTCAACTTCTAAATCACATCTAAGTTCATTCTTTAAAGTAGGTCACCAGAAGAATTTAGACAGTATTTTAAAATGAAACAGTATTAATTAGTTAACCTTTAAAATAAAACACGTTAAATTATTTTGATTTCAATAGGTTAAGATTCATACCAGAGCTTCTTGGACAATGCCTTTTACTTGTATACCTTATTTTGCTTTTTTAAACTTTATTTTACTTCACTCCATTTGTTAGTGACCTTTTGAGTACCCACCATATTAAAATTTGTAGTTTCCTTTACTACTTAACTTACCCAACATCCATATAAGTATATGGCAGGTACTTTGTTTGGTATCCATCAATATTGTTTAAGCACGTAGAAAAAAATGCTATCTGAAGAATCTGCCATTTCCTTAGCTCACTGAGCGTTACTTCGCATCCCTCCTGACACCACACCGGGATTACATGTATGTATTTTTTTATCTTAAAGACACACATTTATCTTACTTATTTTTGTAAGTGGATAGCTTGACAGAGACAAGTAAAAACAAAAATTTAGGAAAACCAAGACACAGGCCCAAGTTAGATATTTACTGGTTGAGACTGGAGAACAAAAGATCCCTGGCTGGCCGCTTTACACGCTGCGTGCAGGCACAGGAAAGGTATCAACTTTTATCAACTTACTGCTACATTGGCTTAAAGTCAAAAACATCTTGTGATAGAATGATTAGTTTTTAAAAGCTTGCTTAAGTTCAGCACTGGTTTAACACCAGTATGTAAGTGAGAACCAGCAATGCAGTATTTCAACTAAACATTGATCTAATCCCATAACTTTTTATATGCATTTCTTGCAACACTATAAATAATGTTTATTTGCAGTAAGCATATGGTTCTGCCAGCATATGGCAGACACGTGCCAGGGAGAAAAGACTGTAAATACTTTGCAGACTGAAGTGCGTTTCACCACATTCCGCCCACTCTGAGGCTTCACACTGCTCTACCGATGTCTTGTAAATCACAGATAAAATACTCTTTTGTGACACATTTGATGTCCAATCTCCTCATCATTTTCTTGGGACAACCACTGTAATAAACTGGGGTGGCAAAATCATGTTCGGGTGCTTCCCAGGCCAACCTGTCCCGCATCCTTCCATCCCCTGGTGCCATCTAGCGGAGGCGGACACCAGCAGCGTGCCCCACGGCGCCCCTGCCCCGCGCCCCTTTCATGGGCACCTCTCTGCAGCCTGTTCAAGCTGCAAGTTCTTGGATGCAGGGGCACAGATGTCACGGGTGTACAGATCAGGGCTATTTCAGTGTCACTTCTGAATTTACTATTGAATGTTTGCTTCACAAAAAATGCTACACTGAGTATTTTCAGAGAACTAATTCCATCTTCTCTTAACAGCAAACATTCTTCCAGTGTGCCTGAAGGGATCACATGAATTCACTGCATAGTATAAGACAGAAAAAGAAAACCTCACCCTAATTTAGCAAACAGAGCATCTGTAGGATGTGTTAAATCCCTGTAATTAAGCACTAACATTTTATCAATAATATTTATGCTGTTAAATTTAGACCTACAGATTGAATCCGAAGAAACTGTAACAAACACCCGTACACAAGAATCCAGCCGGCGAATTGTGATTTCACTGATTGCACAGCCGTACCCTGAGGGATTGAGGCCAACGGTCACCGTTCAGCCAACAGCCTGCTCACTGATCCTGGGGCCGTGCGCTTGGGTGAAGCGCCTGGAGCAGCCGCAAGGGCTGGAACTTACAGCGGTGAAATAAAGCCAAAAGCCCCTCGTGGCAGCAGGATGTTGCTAACACAGATGAGATGCCAAAGGAGTGGTAACGTTCCTACGACTGAGAACTTGTGAACGTTCCCTTTTAAATAGTCTGGGACACAACAGAGCTGTACGCGGGATGTCTTAGGAGACCTGTGCTGATGGCTATTTAATAAGAAAATGCTTTCTGAATATAGATGTATCCTTGCAAAGCAGCAGAATAAAATAAAATAATTAAAAAATTTAAAAAGAAAATAAGAATAAAAAAAGTAAACCAAAATGTGTGTGTCACACCATGCAGTAGCTTTTGCAACATCTACCTGCTAGAGTGCCTAAACTGTTACCTGGGGTTCATTTCAACCAAAAGCAGGGCCCTGAGAAGTCACTCCTAAGAGTAGGAACCGCATTAACTGGCTGCTCTCCCCTGTTCTTGGCTATTGCTTATTGCACTCACAACATACATCTTTTGTAGTAGAACTATTCCGGTGAAATGCTCCAGGCACGTGCTCCAGCAATACTTGCACCAGTACGGATGCACCGAGGAGCACTGTGCTCTGGCAGACAGCCCGTGGCTAGTGCCTCAGATGGAGAGCTCGGCACAGTGGAGGACGGAGCCTGGGGGGGCCTGGCTGCAGCGCTTGTGCCCATCTGTCCAACTGGGATAAAAGCCACTGAAGAACAGTAAGAACTTCTCCTGTGAAAAAGGCTCACCACAATTATTTATAAAACACCTTAAATGGTTCTTGTACTCGGGCTAAGTGCTTGGCAAGTAGGCATCAGGTTATTAGAAACAGCTCGCTGTATTGCCTATTTAGTTCTCCAGCCATCAGAAAATCGAAAACCTTTCTCAAAACCAGGTCCAAACCCCCTGAAACAGCAATGTACCCCCATCTACAGTTACCACTGACAGGAAAAGACACTACGCTACTCTTTAAGAAGAGTATCTTCAACAAATTAAATCTCTAGCGACACATCCGAGACATTTAGTCTTTGCCAATGCTGGAGATTTACTGGTGAGATCGTGACTCAAAATACTCAAAGAATATCGATAACATTTGTAATGAGATTTTTTTTTTTCTTAATACACTTTTGAATGTTAAAATGTCAGCTGGTGAAGTTGTTTCTACTTCCATTCAAAGCCAGGCAGATAGGTATCCCTAAGGTCGCGCAGAGCGCTGTTGGGAGTGGCAATTCTGGCATGCCAAGATTGCTGTACCCACACGTCACCACCTTCCATCCAGGTGGGGCACTCCAGCGCCTTCGCGGCTGGGGCAGGAAGCGGCAAGTTCCTAGCACTGTTCGCATCTTTGTTTTCCATATTTCATCAACAGGAAGTCAGGCAGCTAGTTACACAAGTTAGCATTACCGCACTTGCAAAACTTACCATTTGGGGTCCAACATTCACATTGATTGGTCCTAAGGTTTTTGGCAAAATCTTAGTTGGGGAGTTGGTGCTGGAAACTGGTAACGCGATTATTGAAATATTACCTAAAAAGAGCAGTAAAAAGAGAGTTTGAAATTAATTCCTTTGTAACCTATGAATAACACACCGACAAATTCTCACATCATTTAAAAACCTGGTTAGCTTTTTTGTCTCGTACACTGCAATCACACCCTCACGGAACAGCCTCCAGACCTTTTAGCAGATGTCACAAGGACACCTCACAAAACTACATCTTTGCTATTTTACCTTTAAAATTACGTGTTAGTATTTTATTTCCAGAAACAATTTCTTCTTGCCTAAGACAAAGAGCACACAGCCTGCCATATCTCAGCATTAGAAGTTAAAGTCAATGAGTATACTTGTAGAAAGAAGTCAGCATACAAATCCTGTTTGTAATCACAAGAGTGCGTACAACATACCTATCCATATATCTTCATAGCCTTAACCATTCCTCATCTGACTACGCTACAGTATTCTACAAACATCAATGAAGTAAGCCTACCACAGCCTCTCACTGTGCAGATGGAATAAATGACACCTTTGCAACTTACCTAACCTAAAGTAACAGAGCAGGCAGCTGGGCGTCAAGATAAAGCCAACCACGCGATCTCTAACCCGGCGTGTTCTCACTCCAAGATGTTTATCACCCTTGTGATCCTGGACTGCTTACGGATCTAACTCATCCTGCCTTCACAGAGAAGCGCAGCTCTATGCTGAGAGCCTCACAAACGCTGCTGCTCGTCCTTTATTCCAAATTGTATCTTGTAATCTTGATTAATTCACTTAATGTCTTAATCAAAACTGTCATGCAGCACTACCATTAGCCCATGAGTGTTCAAACTGTTCTACAGAAGCCACTCAAAGCAGTGAACACTTACTTATCTATGGACATTGTGGCAGCAGCAGCTCCTGTCTGACAGTTTCAAAGCAAGAGCTGGGAATCAATTGATCAAATACCTCCCCCACTCTTACGCACAGCCTTATTCAAAACGGGGAATTACAGTGGTGGGGCCGGAGGCAGAATCAAACGTAAGGAAGAGCTGCCACTGCCTCGCAATCCACAGAGTCAGCTTGGGTCTAGCTGGGGTCATGAGCCGTAAGGACAAGGACTGGCTCCTGAAGAGCTACGTACGCTCTCTAGCACTAGCAGGCAGAAACTGAAGGCATCTGAGGTGACAGGCTCCGTCAGAAGAGCCGCCAGCCCTCACCACTGCCCTGCCCTGCCCTCCTTCCACTGGAGCTGGCAAACATTCAGCTTAGCCCCGATGGTGCCGAGCTGGCTCAGTGGTGTTTGCCATATCTGTTCCCTGGTCTTTTCTCATATAACCTGTTCTCCTCCACTGCCTGCTCTTCTCTTCTCTTCTCACTTGGTCCTGAACCATGGCTTGGTTTGGTTGGTTGTTTGGTTTTTGTTTGGTTTTTTTTTTTTCTTTACTACACCTATATTCTGCCATGAGGTAACTGGCAAATCATTAATTCAACAGTGTAACTTCTCTGTAATACAAAGCAGAAGCAACACAATTGAGAGAAAAAGAATACTTAAAGAAGGATCTTCTGTAGGTACAGCACAGAAGTAGAACAAGATGCAGACATACGCAAAGTCTCACCTTTGCAAAAAAATTTAACAGATGTAAGAAATATTTACCATTTGAGGCAAGGATGTTCTAATGTTCGGTGTAAATTCCTTTGGCATCTGGAGTAACGCTATTACTTAATATTGATTTTCTAAAAGGCAGATCTGTATCTGAGAACATCTTCAGAAGAAGCTTGCTTCTTCTCTATTCAATAAATTGAATCATTTATTCAGTCACTGAACTCACCTAGAAAATACAACTTACAAAACCCACACACCCGCAAATCCACCCCCACAGTAAATTCTTGCTCCATTATGAAACACCTTTTGTGAGGTAGTGCCAGAGTGCACAAAAAACCAGTAATTCATGATTTACATCTCTGTGTTCCCATTCCGAGCTCAAAGTAGTTCTCCAAGCCGGCCAGTTACTTGTCAGTTTTACTTTTGCTACAGGATTTGCTAAGCTGTGCTAGCATGTTCTCGTGAAAACCTAGTCTCCCCTCTCGCTGCAGGCTGTTGTCGTCAGTAGCGTGCCTGTCACTTCCCAGTATTGCTGTAGACATTTTCCTCTTTCTGCTGCAGCTGAAACTTTTGACCCCTTTTTCTCCAAAATCAGCTCTCATGCTATTTCTCCTTGTCCCTTTTCTTACCAGAGAAAAGAAATAAATTACCTTCTCTGGTGCCGACAACATAAGGTCACATGGCAAAGTGCAGTAAAAATCTGCAGTGTCAGCACTTGGCTTACAGTTCTCTTACCACAGGGCTGCATCACGGAGCCGTCCCCGACGACACTTCCTGGCCTGCAAGAGGCCCCGTATCGTCACGTTTCACAGCGTAAGGCTGAGATGTGCCAGACTTACTGTACCGTACAGTTAGCACTGCTGGTGTACAGTTAAATGTACGCGTCTACCCACTGTCCCCCATCAATTGCTGTGCACACGGTTTGTTTCTTGCTCAACACGTGGCATGTAAATTGCAATCTATTTGCACTGGCAAGTCTTTAACATACACATGTATGTACCCCCCCTCACACACACATGCAGGCTCTCTGAAAACTGTAGCTTAAAAATACAATACCCGTGGCCAAAGCCACAGATTTACTCTGGCAGCCCTGGAAAAAAATAACTAATTAAGAGGTACTGCTGCACCTTGCCTTCATTTACAAGGCTACCTAGATAAAGGTATACAGTCACCATGAGGGCAACTTTCGTAAAGACAAGAGTCGTTCAAATTACTTGATCTTGATTTGAAAAAGACAGTTGCTTACGTATGACATATGTTTAAAAGCCTTTGGCTAGAGTTACTGACAGTAAGAGAGACCGTAATCTTCTAATCCCTACACAAATCCCTCATTTGGCAGCAATATCATCAAAATGATCTTAAGAGTTGATCAGGTTTTCAAAGAAATGTTTCCCTGCCCTTGTCCTTCTTTTTAAATTTCTTTATGGGCAAATATAAATACACGAGTGTGTGGACATTTGAACACAAACAGAACAGAAAGGGACCAGTTTCTTTTTATGAGTGAGGTCTCTCTCATCCACCATGGACAGAAGGAAAGCACAACCAAATTTTTCACAAGAGGTCATTCTTTGTTTGTCAGCAGTTGAAAAAATAATGAACAAGAAGTTTTATCACTTACGAATAAAATACTCCCTCTCTCCTGTTTTCTTTTTGATTTTTTTTT
>VZTV01110099.1:5786-25813 GCA_013400875.1 Anhinga rufa
CGGGCGAAGCGCCGCAGCCCGGCAGCGCCCCGGGGCGGCCCGGGGACCGGCGGCGCCGAGCCCCCGGCTCTCCGGGAGGCTCCCCGCGGTGGCCTTTTGTTGCCGAGGCAGGAAGCGAGCAGGGCCGTGTCCCGCCGCCCCGCACCTTCCCCGGGCGCCGGCGGGAGCGGGGGCGGCCCCGGTGCGGAAGGGAGGGCGAGGGCAAGGGCAAGGGCAAGGGCGGGTCCCCCGCCGGGCACCGGCTGCCCTGGGGTTTCCCTCCCTCCGTCCGTCCGTCCGTCCGTCCGTCCCTCCGGGCGAGGCGGTGGGCCCGCAGGTGCGGGGAGCTCCCCCGGTGCCCTGCTGAAGGGTGCCCGGCGGGACGGCCTGGGAGCCCAGGGCTGCCGCCGCGTTTCTTACGCGTATAAGTAAGGAAACGGGTTGGCGGAGGGAAGCTCTCTCTGTGGCATCCATTCCGAAAGCGTTTTGAGCTCTTCCGTGAGCGGAGGAAAAGAAAAATACCTTAACTCGCCCCCAGATCCAAGATGGGCACTCCTCAAAGGGATGGGCAGGGGCACGCAGCTCAAGAAGCTGCTTTTCCCCCTGCCCTCACCATCCCCAACGCGCAGTTCTCCACAGCATCCCCCCACAAAGAAATCTCGGCAATAAGATCTTTAGGCCTATGCAGGACTTCTCAAAACCACCCTGCGTGCAATTTTCTTTGCACTAACTGAGTGCCGCTTAAACTTCACAAGGAAAACGCCGTCCCGTTGAGCGGTGTCCAAGAGAGGCTCGTCTCCAGTTGTTCTGCAGAGCGCCTGTTTCCTAACGCGTTTTCTTGGCTACGTTGATTTGTTTCCTATTGCAAAGGAAAAGGACGCTCGCTCTCGGTGCCGACTCCAAACAGCTCTTGCTATGGAAACTAACAACTAATGATTAGCTCAGCTTCTCTCCGGCTCAAAGCACCAAACTGAGTAGTGGCTCAGAACCCATTCCTGCCATCACTGAGGACGAAAGCGCAGCGTACAGGAGGAGGGCATGCCACAATCCGCCTGCCCTCTGAAGCCGCTTTGTAAGCAGTAAGTGTGCCCATGTGCTGCCGGGGGACCCTCTGGGGTCTGAAACCCTGTGCATGCATTTGTCAGCGACTTAACCGAAAATATTCCATTTCAAAGTTGGATTGAAAACGTGCTGCCCCGTGGTATTGCTTATATGAGTACACTTCCAGTGTAATAAGGTACTGTTCAGACTCGAAACATTTGCATGTTGACTGACTGCAAATAATGGTTTTCTTTCATGCTTGACGTGCCTGCTATGCATAGCAGGTGATCCTAAAAAGAGCCTGTAGATTTAAAGTAAAGTAGAAACAGTAGGAAAAACCCTCTTGTTTGCAATTACAGCTGCTTTTCACACTAGAGAGAACTCTTAGCTCTGTAAGACTGTTTCCCAAAAGAATGAGATGGGTTGGACTAGTCTTCCTGAATTCTTCTTGGCTGTCTTCTGTTGGTTTTATGGTCTTCTTCTCGGATACTTTCTGTGATCCCGTTGCATAGAGGGAAGTTGATAGAGAAAGCTTACAAAGTCAGAAAGAGCAGCCTGTTTTATTTATTGAGCACTGGAGTGCTTTCTCACAAAACTTCTGTTCCTTTGGTCACAAAGGTAGCCTTCATTCTCCATTTAGTCTGCCTATATGGAAATATCCCAATTAAAATGACAGCCCAGTATCACTATTCAGTCCGTGCCACTCTGCTATGGATGGTCTCTCTGCAACACTCTCAGAAAAGCTGTCGACAGAAGAATTTGTAATCCCAGTCTTATTCATGTAGTTATACATAAACCTTGTAATCACAAGATCTTATTTATTAAGGAATGCCTGTGAAACGTGCCTTTTGTCTCTTAAGAAAGACTTTGGCGGGGTAGGGGAAAGCTGTGTGGCTGTCATTAATCTTTAAAAAAGAGGAACTTATTTCTGTCTCTTTTTTGCTGATGCTGTGCATGGAGGAATAAAAAAATCAATAGGAATCTATAGCTGAAAAGTCAGTAATGTCACCCTTTAGTAATCCAGGTTTTCTGTTAGTGTTTCTTCAGATGTTTGAGTAAAGCAGGTGTTAACAGCAAGAAACAGAACTGTTAAACAAAGATGAAAATCTTTTCCTCGTAGTTTTATCTGCTTGTGATATATCATTTTATATCTGTAATATGTTATGTCCGTCCAGTTGTTGACAGAGCCTTCCTGGAAATACAAGCAGAAAGGAAAAAATGGAACAATAAGAAGTCACTTAGGCCTTCTTATTTCTTTACCAATAACGAAGAGCTGTAATTTGAAGTATGGAAGGGGAGGGGGAAAGCAAAGGGACACTGTTGAAACACTTAGTCAGTGTAAGACAGACAGATTCAGCTCTAGTCCAGGTATATTCGCTGAGATTTGTTTCACGGTGTTACTATAGCCTGTTTATTCTGCCTACGCCATACAAAAGTGCCAGAAAGCTGGCAGGTCCAGTCGTTAGAGAATTCTCCCAGTTTGGAGCACTGTTCGGATAGTACAGAGACAGCACTAGTGTGGTCTGCGCTCTTCCTCCCCCACGCTGCCATTTAGTAGGGGGAATGACCCTGAAGAAGAAGGGGAGATTGCTGAAAAATCAGGGATCTGATCTAATCCCTGGATTGGCACCTCATGGGCCTGAACTGGGTACTCCTGAGCATCAGGTGCCATTCGCTCATACCAGAGGGACAGTTAGTTTGCCCCAGTATGCCGGAGGCTTAACACTTGTCCCAGTTTTCAGCCCTGTGTTGAGAAGAGCTCAACTACATCCATAAGTCAGGCCCAACGTGCCTGCTGAATGTGAATCGGAGAATCATCGGAGTATCATCGGTGAATCATGGGTCCTGGTAAAATTGCTAAGGTCAGGCCTGACTATACAAAACCAAAGATGACAAGTGGGTGTAGTCATAAAAACTAATCCTAAATTTCCTTCGGCTCTTCTATCTAGCTGCTTGGAAAGATTACAACTCCAGCCTCATTTCTTCATCATCAGGTTGAAAAAAATCAGCTGTCAGTATGTAACAGTAGAAAAATGTTAGTAGTTTACATTGGTCAGTGGCTGGAGTAAGGGTTCACGAGTATCCATGCAACAGTACCAAAAAATAGAGTTACGCCCAAGTTATTTTCCTCCTTTATTAGAAAGGACCAGTAGTACATCTCTTTGGTGTATCCTACGCGTGGTCCTCTTTTAACTGCGATCTACTCCTGAATATAAACGTGGATCAAGGTAGACTGTTATTTTTAAAGCACAATGGCTTTTGAAGCAGGTTAAGCCGAAAAAGTAACAAGGAACTCTTGTTCTGAAATGAATTTCCACACATGGATTTAGTTCCTTGCAGGAACAGCTAATCAGTACAACCTTAAGGCAAAAGGGAGTGCTTTTTAATTATCCGTTTTTAAAAGCTCGTTAACCAGTTGTCAGTAAGGGTGAGCAGCAGTACTGATGCCAGAGATGCCCTGTGGCAACTTTTACCATCTGCTTGTTAATAACAGCAACCTAGCATAGAAGGCTTATGGGTTCCTAAGTGAGAATCATCAGCCCAACTACTTGGACTAAGTGTGAAGGATCTGCCAGAAGACAAATTATTTCATGTCTCTTCCTAATATTTATGCACGAGAAAGGAGAGGCTTTCCTCTCAAGAGGGATTGTGTGGGAAAGTCTGTGTCTTCACTAAAATAAAACCCTGCTGTGTGAGATATATTATGTCTCGTGATCTCTAATTGTTCCCACAGCAGCAAAAATTCCACCTTCATTTCAGAAAAATACTTAGGTGACTCCCAACTACCTCTCTCAGTGGACCAAAATCTTCCATCATCCTTTCCTTCACGATACGGTTATCCCTATAAAATAGCAAGTAGTGTAAGACTGCCACCTCCTTTTTAGAGAGCCTGTATTTCTCACTTATGGAGCAAACAACTGGAAACAATTAACCAACTCTTGAACTCGGTGAAATTTAACATAACTAACACGGGGCCATCTGGCATAGACTATCACTTCTCTACAGAAATACTTCGGCGTGCTGTTCAGTGTATTGAAAGTGCTTGCAAATATCGGCAGCATTAAGGAGGGTGGGACAGTGTATCTCACCTACCTCTATTAAAAATATAACTCCTGCAGTATTCCTCTTAGAAAAGCATAACTCATCAGGCTCTTTGGGAAATGCTGTTTATGCAGACTATTTTGTTTTCATGAAGTAAATTGTTTGGGAAGTGGGTACTTTTAAAATATTTTTTCCACCTGTTCTTCTGGAAGCAATAGAAAGAATGAAAGTTGGTGCGTATCTTACGTTCTGACAATTGGAAACAACCAAAGAGCTGATTTTTTTGTTTTTTCAAGAATTGTCTACCATGCATGGATTATATACTTTGTGTGAAGTGGTTGTTGCCAGCTCAAATGGGGAAAAAAACCCTTCAATTACCTACCATATCCTGTCCTAAACTAAGTGAAACCATATTAGAACAAACTTTTGTTTTTTCTTTAGGTAGGGAATGTTTCTATCCGCTCCTTCGGATAGGTTTGTAGTCTTAAAATCCACACAACATTGTTTATCTTTAAAATCAGGCCTTGTACAGGCACTTCAGAATGGCCACAACATGTAATATAGGTATCTTCAACTACTCCAGTTGAAGCCTTAATCACATGGATACAAGTCCAAAACATTTCTGTCCGTTAATTCACTTGAAATCACACTTAATTAACGAACACTTCCCTAAAACAGTTTCAAACACTGGAATTTCATACCAGAATTCTGTGACTCCTGCGTAGTGCTCCAGTACTATAAAACCTCACTGCCGAAGCCGTGCAAATATCCCACTGAGCAGAGATTAAACCCAACGCATTAAGTGTTCCAACAATTATCCTCCATCCCTTTCCTTATTCACCATGCGTGTCTTGATAGGTTTACTGACATAGCTACGCAGCAAGTTGTCTGCAGGGTTGCCATGGGTCTTGTTTTTCATGGATGTAAATAATTTAAGTCCTGAAAACTGAGTAGTTTGTTTTTTTTTCTCTCTCTCTTGACTGTGCATGATTTTGCATTTGTAGACTGCATTGACTGCTTTGAGGTGCCAGTCATCGAGCTTGTTTGGGTCGGTCTCACATCCTTGCCTCTCCTCCCTAACCGAAAAGAGAAGCATATTTGTTTCTCATGGCTCTTTAAATGATTATAACGGAGCATAACATAAAGCACGGAAGTGTTCCGCTGCTAACCGTTTGACTTGATGAAAACTATTTACCTCACGTTTCTTTCAAAAATCGGTTGTTGATTACGAGCAATGCTTTGAGGCTCGCCCCATGACTGAGTTTCATTAACAGGCTCTTTTGTGGGACTGTTGCTGAGACCTTGCTATCAGACCACTAAATAAATCGTCTGTTCTCCGTTACGCCTTCCGTATCGACCCACTGAAAGACTTTCCAGTGAGACCCAGCTGTTTGTCCTGAGCAGGCTGGGCACCTGGAGGCGTTCACCGCTCCCGGGGGCGCCCTCGCAGGCGGCGCCGCGGCCGTTAACGCTCCGCGCGCGCGGCGGCCCCGGCCGCCCCTTCAGGCTTCCCCCCGTCTCCATGGCGCCGGGCCCGGCCCGCCAATGGGACGGGCAGGGCGGGGGTCACGTGGCGCGGCGGGGGCGCGGGTGTCATGGCGTCCGGGGGGCACGGCGGGAGCAGCGCTGCGGCTGAGGGGATGGAGCCGCCGAGGGGAGAAGGCGCCGAGCGTGAGGGCACCGGCAGCGAGGGCGAGTCGTGCGCCACCTCGCTGTCTGCGAGCTCCGAGTAAGGGCGGGGCGGGGCGGGGCGGGCGAGCCGCGGTGCCCGGGTCGGGGCTCGCCGCCCTCCGCAGGCGCCGCCAGAGAGGGGCTTCTCACCCGGGTCCCGGGAGCCTGCTGGAGGGCCCCGGGACCCGGCGGGCGCTCGGGAGGCCGAAGCTTTGGGGGCGCCGTGTCGCCCAGCGCTGAGCACGGTGCTTTCCCCTCTCCCGGCTCCCGAGCGCTGCAAGGCTTTTGCTCGCTGTCCTCCCTGAGTGTGCTCTCCTCAGGCCTCCTTCTCCGGCTGCCCCAGCTGGGACCGCCTCTCCCGGCTCCTGAGCGCTGCAAGGCCTTTGCTCAGTGTCTTCTTGAGTGTGCGCTCTCCTCAGGCCACCCTCTGACTGCCCCAGCTGGGACCGCCTCTCCCTGCTCCTGAGTGCTAGAAGGCTTTTGCTCGCTGTCCTCCTTGAGTGTGGTCTCCTCAGGCCGCCCTTTCTGACTGCCCTGGCTGGAACCAGCCTCGTGCGCTGTCACAGAATCACAGAACGGTGGGGGTTGGAAGGGACCTCCAGAGATCCCCTCGTCCAGCCCCCCTGCGTGAGCAGCACACCCAGAGCAGGGGGCACAGGACCGCGTCCAGGCGGGGTGTGAATGTCTCCAGGGAAGGAGACTCCACAGCCTCTCTGGGCAGCCTGGGCCGCTGCTCTGGCACCCTCGCGGTGAAGAACTTTTTCCTCGTGTTTAGGTGGAGCTGTTGCTGTTCATGGTGCAGGGCTGTTTTTTTCTAGTGGGGAATGCTTTTTGCTTTGTAAGACCTTTTCTCTGGCAGAACCCTGAAAGGAACGTGGCAAGCGGCAGCGCTAGTTCAGCTAGCAGGCAGTCCTTGGGTTGATTCCTGTATCCCAGCTGGATGCTGCCTGAGAAAGAGAAGGGAAAGAGGGACTTGGCTTATGTACTATAAATGTTTTAGCATTGGAGATGCGGTCTTACGATCTTAGTGGCCTGTCTTTTGGGAAATGGTAGGTGAGAAGACAACCCTGTAAAACCAACACATATTTTAAAGTCATATATGCAGCCACTGGGGTTTTCTTTTTTTAATTCATAAAAAAAAATTACTCTCCCACTGTTCGCTGCATTAAAGCAGCTCTGCTTGACAGTTCAAATGTGTATTTCAAGGTTGAATCAATGGCATTTTATTTTGCATGTTATTTTCACTATGCAGTGTACTGACGAAGAAGAAGAAGATTTAAGTGGGAGAGGTTGAAGTGTGTTTAAGTATACTTTTTTTGCAGTTGTCCCATACCTCTGCCTCAGCAAGAGACAAAGCTGTTAGATGTACGCCTACCTTATTTTGTTCCTATGTTTATAAGCCAGAACTCAACTATAATACACTTCTGCCTGAAGCCATGCTGGGGTTTTTTTCTTAATTTTCTTTTTTTTGTGTGTTTGGGTTTTTTTCTTTTCCGCTTCTTTCATCTAAAATGCCAGTTTACTGGTGTTCTTTGTACGTGTTCAGAGGATAAAGCCATGTTCCACAGTTTTCAACATACAATGTTTAATACTGTTGAGTAAATTGAAATGCATCTTTTCTATCGCTGCGTCAACAGAACTGTGAAGCTTTAATTTTAGGTCCAAATAGTTTATTCTGTTGGACCCGTAACACTCCAGCCTTCTGAGTACAGAAGCAAGAGGTTAAGGTGTGACTTGTAATGAAAACAAGGGAGGGAGAAACAGCATGGTTTTGCAAAGTAACAGGTACAAAGATAGGTCTGCTAGCTATTTTAAGATAATGGCATTTGTTCCTCTATAGATGGTCTGTGTGTGGTTTTATGATCAGCCATATTGATTAAATTAAAGACAGAAAAACCTTGGGAATGGTTTTCTGAACCAAAAGTTACTGACTTCCAGAATAAACTTATGGCAGTTGAAACCATGCTGCTTGATACTACAGCTAAACCAAGACACACCAAGAAACAGGGGTGATACAAGTGGTTCTTTGTCAGAGCCCTGTGATTTTGTGCAGGGCCTATTTTCAGACAGAGCCAGGAGGTGAATGCTTAGACGTGCCATTGTGAAAGTAGGGGGAGGTATAGTTTTGTCTGTTTTGGCAGAGTTTTAACGTCTGCTGTCACTTTCGCTAATTGTGATGGATCAGAACCCCTCTAGGCAGCCATAGCTATTAAGAGGATAGCACCTTCGCGAATACCAAATTGATGCCTCAGTCTGAAGCTGTACTTTGTTGTTGCACAGGCAAAGGTTAGGAAAACTAAAGATGATGATCTTAACTTGTGCAAAGTATCGTGGTTGGAATTTAATCGTACAGTGCAGTAACCCTTGATTTGGTTACCTTTAATTGCTTTAAAACAAGGCTCATAGATGTTAACTCTTTATTGTTTCTGAGTTTCCTTGGGTGAGAATAGTCTTCTCTTGCTTCAGAAACAGAACTTGGATCCTTTGTTTCTAGTATATGTTTCTTCCATACATGGACAATTTCAGTTGGCACGGTTTTTCAGACATCCCAAGGAAGAAATACGTGTGTGGGATCAGTGAAACTGCTCTTAGAGGAATGCGGGTCTTCCAGATTTTTAGATCCCTTGATTGAAGCTTCCAGACCTATCTAGAAGCTCAGGTTATTGTGTAAATGCTTGTTTTGGCACAAGGGAAGAGAGATGGAAATGAGATTTTTTTGTGTTTGTTTTTAATTTTTTTTAGCTTGGTTTAAATCAATTGTGAAACGACAGCATTAGGGAGAAAACCTGTCATCCTAGGTGCAGATTTCTTGTTTCCAGCTTAGCTTTTTTGGATGTCTGTATGGATCTGTATTCAGAAAGTGATAGTTCCTTTACAGTATGCTCATGAAAATGCCTTCAAGGAGAGTAATTCATGCCATTGTGACGCTTTTTCAGTCTTCTGGCTTCATCAGCTTATCCGCATAGAGTGATTTTTGCCATAAGGGCTCCTCCTTGACGAGCCTTCTCTCTGGGGTGCTTCTGTTTGAGTGGAGCCAGTGTAAATGCCACCCCACCCTTTTTGGTTTTCCTTGGTCCATATAGTAGGTTCTAATAAAAACAGATGATGAAGCTGGAGAACGAGTGTATGAACTGACATCCAAGCTGAAATTTTGACATTTACCCCAAAGAAGAAAGAGCTTTTTCAAAGAGCACAATCCCTTTTAAAGAGGGAATAAGGCTATCATACGTAACACAAGTTTCTGTTAACCCAAATGTTTTTGTAAATGTTTCCTATATTGATTTTGTTTTTTCCCTATTTTGCTTACATGTACCAGAATGCAGGAGTACTTCTTAAAAAAACAAACTAAGGAAAAACTGTCATGTTATTTCTCACCTATAACCTTTTGAGAGGTGTTGGATCAGATAATTGTCTGGCCCCAACAGCCTTTAGGTGTTGTTATCATTCTGATTGCTTTCTTGAGTAAGATACTCAATATCTTGAAGAAGACTGTGTAGAAGATGCAAATTCTGACTTACCCGGCACCATCAGGAATAGCCGAATTGTCACAAGTGGTGACTCTGCTTTTAAAACTATCAACTTGGGCAAAATAATTAATAAATGCCGAGGAAGTACATGATGTTTCTTCCTTTCTGCAATGTCCATAGACTTCTTTAAGTCACCGGGGTTCCAGGAAGAGAGAAACACCAATGTTTTCTGTATTCCTAGTCCAGCCAGATCCTCTCTTTGAGCTGTTAAAGGTGCTGTCAGTGTCTTTCTATAATGTTCTCTGTTCAGCTAAACTTTGAAGCTGTATCATTTATCTATGTATTCAAATTAATGCTCTATTTGAATTACATAATACTAGTTTTAAACAAAGTTTGCTTCCTTTATTCAGTAATATTAGCTAGTTCTCGTATAAAGTGTATGAATGTATGTTAACTTTAAAGAATTAATGATATTCATCATTATTATAAAAGTGTCCATTCTAGTTTTTCCTTATTTGATTTGTATCAGTGTGGTCTCAGATTCATAGAAAGGGAGATCTGTTTGCCATCTAGTCAGGAAGGATGAGCTGGTCTTGTCTGTTCCCGAAAATCTTCCATACAGAACATCCCAGATGTTCCTTACATCGCCTGCTAATGCTGATTTTTTTTTTTTTAATTGTCCATGTGTGATCAAAAAGCTCTTTTAATATTTAGCTTAAATACTTAGGTAAATTAAACCACTAAGTGTTCCTCCTTTGACCATTGATCCTCATCCTCTGTAGTAATATTTTGTGGTTCATCTTGGGGTGGGGGAGTGGACCTTTTGGCCTGTTGCCTCTCAGCTATCATTTTTCATTTGTTTTTTTTTTTTCCCAGGCAAAAGAGTATGATTTCCTTCAGTCTCCTTCCCTTTAAAACATGTTTATAAACTATTTACTGTTTGTCTCTGTGCTCTGGGTTTGTTCCAGTTATTACATCTTTCTTAAAATGTACTATCCAAAACTGGACACGGTTGACACATCGCCATTGCCAAATTAGGACAAAAAATTTTTTGTGCTGTGCAGATGGTACTCCTGTTAATACATCCTGTAGTTGTCTTGCCTTTTCTTTGCAGCAGCTCGTTGCTAGTGACTTAAAGTGATCCACTCCAGCTGCTAGAACTTTTTCTATAGCAGTGCTGCCTCTTTACTTTTTTGTTGTGTGTTTTGGCATGCGAGCTTGAGTATGCTATTTTGAACTTGTCTTTTAAAAAGTGTTACCTGGATTTCGTCTTGAGGTTTTGGGTTTTTTTTTGTTGTTGTTATATTGAGGCAATTTTAAAATGTTAATCTTGTCTTTGCAAAAGGCTTGCAGTACAATCTGCCTCATAAATGCATAAGGGGAAAAATAATGAGAGAGAACAAATAGATGGCATTTTTTTCCTCTACGAGAAAGCCCCATTGTGCCCATGAATGTAATTACTAATTACAGCTTGTATGTGAAAACCATGGTTTGGGGTTGGTCTTTTTTGTTTGTTTTCAGAAAAAGGAATATTGCTTTTTGCTGTTTTCCTGTAAGGCGTTTGAAGAAACTATTTTAACATCTGGGAGAGATATCTTTCCTTACCATATCCAGGGTTTGTCCGAGAAGAGCTCTCACCCTCATGGCACACTTAAAGCAGTTGAGCTTTCAGTATTCAGGAGGCAACACTTTTTCCTTCCTCTCCCCGCCCTTGCACTCTCTATCCTCTCTCTACTTGAAGTAATCAGATATCACTTGTATAGCAGTCTTCCTTATCAGAGTTGCCACTGATTATTCTTCTTTCTTTCCCAGTGACCTTGAACCTGAATGGTTGGATGGTGTGCAGAAAAATGGGGAATTATTTTATTTAGAATTGAGTGAAAGTGAAGAAGAAACTCTGCTTCAGAACAGCTGTCCAGAAATGCCAGCAGTGAATCATGTCAGGTTTCGTGAAAATGAAGCTGAAGTTATTCAAGAGGGATCACGAAAAGAAAGAAAGTATGAACTGAAGAAATTGACCAAAATGTTAAAAAAGAAGAATCTTTTACCAAAACATTCTGGTAAGAAAGGCAGTGGAAGCTGTGATGTGCACTCCACCGGTCCTACTTCCATATTGAAACACCAATCCACTCAGAAAATGGGTGTCACTGTTCAGCAGAAATACAAAGATGTATATGTTTATGTAAATCCCAGAAAACTGTGCAGTGCTGGAGAAGATGAGCAGCACAGGCTGCTGGAGGCGTTAGTAGGGATTGTCCATCAGTCTTCATGGAGCAGCAGAAGAGCAGAAAAACAGGGCAGGAAGGATAAAGTCGTCAGAGGAATTGGTGAAGAGAAGCTTGTAGTACATGGCTTGGTGCCAGGTAGTTCAGCAATGAAAACGGGTCAAATCTTGATCGGTAAGTAATCGAATGAAGAGTTAACTCCTGCACTCTTCCTTTAAAATGAAGATTTGGGTTTGTTGTTTTTTTTTTTCTGAGGCAGCTGACTTGAATATTCCTGAGACATAAGCAATTACCACAACTATTTTGTCAGTTCTTGAGGGATCATTTTAAATAAATGTCATTGCATCTGATGTTTTGTTACCTATTCAATTTACTATATTATTGGTTTTAAGAACATGCAACATAAACTAGAAGGTGTTAATAGAGTAAGGAGATGACTATCCTTTAAGCATCCAGGGAGTGAGCAGCTTGAACTTGGAGCAACGAATACCCCACTGCCACCACCTTTAATTTAATGCAGAGTTTGCTCAGTAGACAAGTGGGACTGGGGAAAAGCTATAGCCTGCCAAATATTGTATTTTGTTTTTGTTCTCTTCCACACTATCCCCCTTAGATAAAAAGCTTTACTGTATATGCTTTACATTGATTTTGTACCATAAAAATGAGGAAAAAGTACATTCATATGTTACAAACTTTCTGCACAGCCTTGTTTGGATGTTCTTCTGTTTAGCAAGTATAACAGCTGCTTCTTCAGCACTTGTGATCCGAAGGCCTCCTAATACATGGTGGGGCTGCAGTTCGTGGAGGCAGTGAGCCAGTATAGCAGCTCTCTTTTGTGTTGGTTTGGCTCTTGTCAGACGCTTCTATGCGCTGATGCAACTAAATAACCTGGCAGAAAACTAACCCAGAAGAAAAATTGCCTGTCTGGTTTTTGCTGGTGTAGTTAGTTAAACCTGGGTCACAGAAGGTCTGTCAAGCACCCGAGCGTGGATAACGGAGGGGAATGAACTATGGCTGGTCATGAAGAAGCAGAAATGCTTCCGCTTCCAGCATCAAGAGGCCATTAAAAGGATTCGGCACTCATAAGACCCCAACCTCGGAGACAGTAAATGTGAGGCAGCTAGGCTACATCTGTTAAGGGTGGAAGGTTGTTTAATTACCCTTGAAATTGGTCCCTTGTAGGGAGGGAGCAAAGATATGGTGTTGGTTAGAAGATCATGAAGATCTTAATATTATAGTAGCACAAATCCCACAAAGTCAGCATGAGTGCTATTGAAATTCCAATGTTGTGTGTGTAAAAAGGCAAATCGTGCTTTGACTAGCTGATTCTTCTAGCACATGTTTTTGGTGGGGATGCTAAAGAATACTCCAGAGGGAAAATTGGATAACTTTCAAATTTTACCAGAAAGAACTCATTAGTCAAGAAGTGGGGGGTGCAGAATGAGGGGGAGGAGGGAGTGAGTTTCAGCTTGATCTGCTTAATGGTATTTAATCTAATTAGTGTAAGAGTGGGTATTTATAACCTGTAAGTTAATTTGGGGACATAAATCCATGTATAACTGCATGTTTGTAAGAGCAGGTGTGAAGTCAGAATGGTGTGGGCAAATAGTAGATCCGGGAGATAAAGCTAACCTTCTAAATGGAGGTGGTACTTCATCTGCAGCACTTAATGCTTCCTGGAGCTAGTGAGAACAAAAACTGTGGGGTTTCTGTTTTGTTTTAAATAGAAGAACATTTAAGTTAATCTAAAGAGTCTAGCAGTTTAGTATGTCCTAGGCTGTCATCAACCAATACGGCCTTGTTTTTGCACGTTGGAAGCAAATACTTTTAAGCATACTGTAGTTATTCAGCTCTTATCTAGGAAAATGAGCTGTATTCTATGCCAACAGTATAAAATGTATAATTTTCATATAAAAATACTTCCAAATTATATATCTGTAGTGAACACTGAGTACTTTGGAATTTTTATGTGGTGCCTAGAAATAAGCATGCTTTGCATAAATTAGATGTTCAGGTTTCAATGCAGTCTGCATAAAGAATACACTGTAAAAAAAATTTTGTTCTGGTCAAAAATCTTTCTGGTTTACTGCTTCTGCATTGCACATCAGAGGACAGGATAGCTATGGTATGCACCCAATGCCTGATTTAGAAGCGACTGTAGTTCAATAGATAGCTCCCTCAGATCCTCACAGGATCTGAAGGTGGACAAGGAAGTTCAAGAAAAATACATTAGAACTTTGGGGGGGTGGGNNGGGGGTTGTTTTTAAATCAAGTTCTAGGAATCCTATTGTGAATTGTGGAAACAGTCGGTGAAGAGTATTTCTGTGGTCAGTGTAAAATGGAAGTATTTGCACAAAAGTCAGCAGCTTCTTGAGCCATCGCAAATGAGGAATACCTGGTCAGTATAGCATGATGCTTGCTGGCTGCTTTGGGTATAACTTTGTTCATCTTTATTGACCTGCATATGCATAGATATTAACCTGCTCTTGTTTTGCTTTTTAATATTTTAATAACCTTCAATGGTGCAGACCATTTTTTGTAGTAGTCTTTTCTGAAGCAAATAGTATATTTTCCTTTTAAAATACATGCTTTAAAGTGGCATACTATGGTCTTCCTGGTGACCAGTCTGCAACACACTTCGCAGGCAGGCGTTGCAGGGAGTTGTTACCGAATTTAATTTTTTGCCAATTAATACAAAACATCAGGTAACCTTTTCAGGTACGGAGAAGATGAAAACAAAACACGACCCCAAACAATTAAGAAAATGCCTTTTTCCCTGCCTTCTCTAGGCTCAGCTTCAACCAAACACCTCTCCTCTCCCCTTTCCAGTCTCAGGTACCCTTGTTTCCACTGCATGTTAACACTGTGTGTCCCAACCCCTTTGGTGAGGTAACAGGTGGCACAAGATGGTGGGATTGTGTATGTGATATTCTCCTTCTGCTCCTTGCTTCTTTCTTGTTTTCCTCTGCTGTGGCATGAAGCCTTCGCAGGTTGCAGCCCTTCAGGGATGGGCTACCTCTGTGGGCCACAACACTTCCCCTGGTGACGGTTGCTCTTTCTTAAATACGTTTGGGCAGAGGTGCCAGGGCTCCCCTGGCTAGGTGATACTTGGGCATGTGGCGAGTTGCTTACACTGGCCTCAGAACTGGCTACAAGCAGCACAGGGCAGCTCATGACCTCCTGCCATGCAGGCTGCACTCCTGCAGCACCCCGCTACCAAAATCCTGCCAGTTATGCCCAATGGAGTGTTCTAACTCTCCCATTTTATTTAAAATTTAAGCTCTCTAGATTATTTTTCTCAAAACTTGGGTTTGTAATATGTTAAATAATAACCAAGTTACTGATTACTTTGTATTTTCATTGGTACACAACTTAATTTGTCAGTGAAAGTATGTTAGCCACTTAAATGGCTACCAAGGTTGAATCATAAGGGAGACTAAACACCCTTCATTTTTTTTCACTCTGACTAAACAGTTACTAAGTGGTTATTGCTTTAACATTTTTTAGTAGAAATAACTGCTTTTTCTCCCTAACTAATCGCTTTCCTCAGGTGGCTTCTTCAGTTTATTCTGAAATGGGTAGCCCTTATAGCTTAAAACTTAAAGCATCTGTTTATTATTTGTGCACTACACTTTAATTTTTTTTTAAGATTGCATATGGAAGTCGTAAGTCTTGTTGCTGTACTTTATTAACCAAGTAGAATGCAGGCGCTGACCATATGAAAGTAAATACAACAGTTTTGCAAACTAAAAAATCCCTGCCACTTTGTAACTCTGTAAAAAGATGCCACTCTATCCCTGTATTGTTTGTCAGTTCATTTATCTTTTTTTTTTATATTTAGCAGTTCAGCATCCATGTTAAATTTTCAAAACAAAAAAAAACCCTCATTGATTTTTACATTCTTGCTGCCACTTTCATTTTGGTTAAGATGAAATACAGTTGCTTTTATCGCATGTTTTTTAAATGTCTTCTGGATTTTTGGCAAAACTTTTTTCTTGCTTGAGTTCATTACTAACAACATGCAGAGCTTGGTCTGCTATGTAGAACTTTCCAGTCTCATCTTTGAGCATATCTTCAGAGATAAAAAGCTCCACTAGATAATCACTTTTAGATCCACGCAAGTAAAGGTTGTGACAGGAAACGCCGTTATAATTTGACCCTCCCAAATTGAAACCTGTCTGATTCACAGCGGGGATACTTCTTGGAAATGCTGATGATTGTCATCTTTACTTTTGTACAAATGGAAAAGTAATTCCAATGACACTGAAAATACAGGAGAGCTCTTTTTACTAGCAGAGCGTGCTATTGTTACCCTCTTTGAAATGATCTTCTGCTCTTCGTGCTCTCATCACTGAATATCTGAATGGTTTGCATGAATTCCCTCACCTGATCAGTAGGTACAATTGTCAAAAAAGTGTGAAAACTACCCAGGGACAGGGATTGATCTTGGATGATAGTAAAGATAGGCTATAATAATCCAGTTTTGAACAAGTATGCAGAAGATGGAGGCTGCTGTTGCCAAGCTTCAGATGAAAGGTCCAGATCCCAAGCCCATTTACTGACTGATGGTTTCCTATGGGTTTCTAATCCAGTAATTCTGTTGGTGTTATGTGGGAGGGTTATTTGTTTGTTTTCCCCAAATAAAAAAATGTTTAAGTAGTAATCTTTGCTTATTTTAATTTTAATAGTAAAATCGCAAATCCTGCTATTGGAGACGTGAAGTTTTGGTGAACAAGGCCATCACTGCTAGAAAGCCAAGTACATCTGTTAGATTACTATAGCATAGACTAGTGATTTAAAACAGCAATCCATTTACAAAAAATTAAGCAACTTGCAGTCATCTTCCAACAGTCAAAGTAAATGCTGTTTTTTGTCATTTGCAGACCATGGAACTAAGAGTCTTCTCAGAAAAATGTCCTTGAAAGGACCAAAATACTGTGAGAGTTTGAGATTTTCATGAGGAATTGCCATATATGGTGTACTTGTTGAAAAGGCTCTCCAAAGTAGAGATGCTGGGCACACAAGATAGAAATACAGAGCTTGCGTAAGCTTTGCTGTGGTCTCACTGTGGAGTTCGGGATGTCGTTTATGTTCTTTTAATCTCCTCTTGAAGCGTAACAGCATTGGTTTGGGTAAAAGCAGCCTGCTAACAAATAAAGCGAGTAATTGATCTGGCTTTCTTCAGTAGAATGTATTCCATACTTTGCCTTTTTTGGAAAGGAGTATGTGAACATTTATAAGTACTTCCACCAAGTCATTACCAAGAACAGAGGAAACTAAGTATCAGGATTTCATGAAAAAAGCATCCTCAGTCCTCTCCCATGTGAACAACATGGGTCTGATTTTAATTCAACCAAAAATGTTCATTCCCCATCACAGTATGGAAGTGGTATTCACTTATCAGTCAGTGCCCCCTGGCTTAATGCAAAGAAGATCTACTTTTAGAAATGGTGCTTGCGGGTTTATCTCTCAGGAAGGGATATTTAACAAAAGAAATAGTCCTGTGTCTCGTGCGGCAGAGTGATAGGCGGTTCTGAAAGATATATTTTAGGCATGCCAGCAGTCCCAAAGACACTTATAAACTTTGTCTTTAAAAAAGCAGGAATAATTTCACCAGCTGTGTGCAAACCAGGTGTTTGAGATCAATATACACTGTTCTTAGCTACTACTGACTGGATGTGAGAAGTCTTTTCTAATGAGAAGGTGGAAAGACAGAACAAAGAAAATAGGAAAGAATTCCTGCCTCTCGTCTCTCTATCGCTCTAGTAAAATTCAGTTCTGCATGGCATTGTGTGGAGAACATATATGGACATCTTAGTTTATTTGTGGACTGAGAATCTTTCTATAATAAGTGATAGAACTCAAAAGCTTGATTATTCATTATTATGGGATTAAAAAAAAAAGCTTACGTTTTTCCTTAAAGAGAAGGACATGTATTTTTCTAAAGATAAATTTATTGACTCAGGGTCTGATATCCTGGAGCTGCCTGAAGAAAATCTAGTTCCTCTATTGCAGTTGCTCACATTGTGTCTCTAAAAATAGAATTGAGTGAGACTTTGTTCTAATGTTCTTCATCTTTTAACATATAGGCTGGTGACTTTCATGACAGACAGTAGTGATCTTATTGCTCGTAGAAATGCAAGCCAGTAAGAGCAGGACAAGTGCTATTCCATATAGTATTATACAGTAATTTTTTTGTATGCAACCATATTGTTGAAAAAGCTAAAAAAAAAAAGAGAGAGAAGCAAAAATTTGCATTAATTTATATTGGGTTCGAAAATAACGTTTGATGGAAATGTCTGCTTCTTGTCTATGTAAGTGTATACGTCCACCTCAGCAAAAAGGAGGGCGATCACTTTGATCCCTGTACTTAAGAAAAGTCAGTTGGAGGGTTTTTTCACCCACTTCATAGAGCACAAGAATGAAAAATGTATTGGCAGTACCATCGGTACAACTTTTTTTCTCTCTGCTAGTGAAATGTCTTTCTACATCTGAAATTCAGTGATGTTTTAAGTCTGGGAAAATTTGACTTAATGCTGCAAACCATCATGTTAGATCGACTTAAACAATTGTAAGCACCATTTACCCTTTTATTTCATTTAACCTAAATTGATTAAGCATTAAGTAAGTGAAATTAGATTGAACTTTATACATTTGTGCTATTTTTTTGATGGACGTAATGCCTGAAGACCTAAGTCAGTCTCACTTTCTGTAAGTTTTTCACACTGCTAAAGGGGAGGAAACAATTCTCAAAGAAAGTGTAGATGTGAAACTCTAACAAAGGAACACTTGCATATATAAACTCTTTCGCTGGCATTAATTATCACACTGGGTAGATCTTGTGGTCATGTTCTGCTTTAAGATATTCTGTGTTTATAATTTTACATACTTCCTATTGTACCAGTGATGTCTTTCATTGGGTTAATTCATAGTCTATTCATTGAATGCTGTTGTGTTTGGCAAAAAGAAAAGAAGGGAAAAAAAATGCAAACACACCCGTGCCACCGCCTCCAAATCTGGAAAGTCCATACTGATCAATGTAGATTTTCTCAGCTGTACATCGCGTTGAAGTTCTTTAATAGTGATACAGCATTTTCTGGCCAAATGCAGGCAGCCTTACAGGGCTGCTTTGGCTGTGTCTTCTGGAAAGCTGTTCCATTTACGGCACATGATTACATTTTTACAAATTGAATGGAATAAATATTTACTGTTGCAATGAAAGTTTTACATACGCACATTAGGCATTGAATAAATAAACCACTTTGAGTATATAACATGTAAGTACTGATAGATTTTCTCCTTTCAAAGTGTCTTTGTGTATTCCGCCCTCAGAGATGTGGTTCAAAAATATTCCCTTCAGTGTTGAGGTGCCTGTGTCTTCACAAAACGCGTGCAGCTCGTTTGAATGGCTTTGTGGATTAGATGACTCGACTGTTGTCTTTACAACAGAATTCATAAGGTCCCTAGTAAAACAAACAGAACACAAACAACTTTTGTTTAAACAGCGCTCCAGATAGATGAGTGCAAGAGGAATTTATGCTTTCTCTTGTAGTTGCGAATGATGATCTTTAATACAGTGTTTTTCAACAGAGAACGTAGTAATTCTGTTTATAATTTGTTATATTAGAGTAGCCTGAATGCTCTGCTTTTGATTACTAATTTTCAAGTCCTGGGGCTCTGGCATGGACTTACTGAGTTGCTTTTAAATGCTGTTTAACTTTCAACTTTTCCCTCTTTGAATTATTGTTGTGTTGAAGATTTGACAGGCTAAAACTTCACTGTGCTGTGCATCAAGAAGTAGAGATGTTAGGGAGAGAGCTACCATTACTTGAAATAGAAAACCCAATTTAATTCATTCCAAGGAGTATCACTTGTGTGTGTATAATAAAACTTAACCTTTTCTTGGTTTTGCTGTAAGAAAGAGCAGGAATGAATTTTCCTTTAATGTAGAATAGCGGTGAGCAGTTGGTTGTTGCCTAGTGTATTAAAGAGGAATATTGATTGCATTTTGGGGGGATTCTGCATTTCCTTACTGATGGTTAGTTAAGAAGAATGTTCTTTCTCTCATTGGCCTTAATTGTGTTTTGCACCCATTTTGAGCGATTGACGTAGTACCTGCGAAGAATTCCAGTTGTATCTGATGGTATTTAACAACAAGGTGGAAGACAGAAATAATGATAAACTGCCAGCATTCTTCTATACTTTCAGATTCTGTTGTCTTTACTAGATTCTTAGGAAGTGGAGAGACCTTAGAGGGACGGATTCTGCTTTTCCTTAGTTTGAGCTGAGCAAGTCTTCTCCCTAGAAAAACTTGGAATATGTACGAACCTTAGAGTTGTTCAGTGCTTTACTTCCACAGTGGAGCACATTTTTGTTGTCAAGTCAAGGCTTAAAACATAGTTATACTAGCATGCACATTTGCCACGAATCCATATCCTTTTTCTAATCCTTTTACACTGCCTGAAGGAGTGATGAGCGCTGCTGCTACCGCTTGGCTGAGGATTTCTCTAATGCAGGTGCTGTAACGCTGCCTCCTGGCGCAGGAGAAAAGGACAAGCGTCACGACTGCAGTTTCTAGCCTGTGTGTTCTGGAATTCATATA
>VZTV01110103.1:0-16989 GCA_013400875.1 Anhinga rufa
CTCTACCAAGCAGATCCCTGAAGTGGCCAAAGTTTGCTCTTCTGAGGTCCAGGGTGCTAAGCTTGCTGTGCACCTTACTCACTGCCTTAAGGATCTTGAACTCCACCATTTCATGGTCACTGCAGCCAAGGCTGCCCTTGAGCTTCACATTCCCCACCAGCCTTCCTTGTTGATGAGAACAAGGGCCAGCATAGCACCTCTCCTCGTTGGTTCGTCTATCACTTGGAGAAGGAAGTTATCATCAACACATTCCAGGAACCTCCCAGATTGCTTATGTCCTGCTGTGCTGTCCCTCCAATAGATATCGGGGTGGTTGAAGTCCCCCATGAGGACCAGGGCTTGTGAACGTGAGGCTGCTCTTACCTGTCTATAGAGGACCTCATCCGCTCAGTCTCCCTGGTTGGGTGGCCTGTAGCAGACCCTCACTGTAATGCCACCTGTCCCTGCCCTTCCTTTAATCCTGACCCATAAGCTCTCAGTCGGCTCCTCATCCATCCCCGGGTGGAGCTCCGTGCACTCCAGCTGGTCATTGACATAATAACATAACAACATTGAAATGATAACCAAGTCCAGAGCTTCCTCCCCAGCCAGGCTGTGGGAGCCCTGCAGTCAGCATCACCACCCTAGGATCATCCCATGGCAGCTAGAAAAGCCTTGTCAAATGCTGTGAATGTCAAGGGAAAAAAGTAGGACAAAGGATTCAACTGAGTTGCGACAGTGACACGTGCCCGTGCTGGGGGAGGAGGAGGAAGCGATGGAGCACACAAGTTAAATGGGCCAAGAGCCTGGACACAATACCATATTAGCTGCATCACCAGCAGAGTGAAGCTGTGAGATGGGAATACATCCTTCCCCTCTGCCATGTGTATAGCCCGGTCACAGGAGGGTGCTCAGCTGTGAGCAACAGCTTCCTTTCAGGAAGAGCAACCATGCACAAATTTAATTCTTCCATTATTTTAACTGCCAAGGGGGACTAAGTGAGACACAGGAGGCACAAGGCCTTCATTCTGCTGCAAAAGGCAGGTCTTGGCAGCAGCCAAGATGCTGGGGCAGCTCCCACCCCAGCCTGTGCCCTATAGCTAAGGATCCTTCCTCCCCAGGGGGCGGAAAAACCATGAAGATGCTCATGTTATCTAATAGAAGAGAGATCTCAAATGTATCATGACTCACTCACCTTTCAAAGCTGTCAGAAAAAAAAAAAAAAACAACCAAAACCCAACACATCTTAAGGGGTGAGGAAGGAAATCAAAGGAAAAGCAGTGGCTGAAGGTTTGGTTTCTGGTTTGGTATGTGTGTGGGAAGGTAGCCAGACACAGGCGGGAACTCAGTCTGGACAGGCTGTGGCCACTGCCGCACTCCTGCCCTGTCCCTGGCATCCATCCATCAGCCCTGCTGGAAAGGTGAGCTCAGCACTCTGAAACCAAGAGTGAACGGACCCAGCACCAGCAAAGCATCACTGCTGTCTGTTAACCGGAGCGATGTGCCCGCTCAGCTGGAAGGACGGACCATGACAGAAGCCATTCGCTTGGTGTAGCGCTGCCTCTCTTGGCCTCTCCTGGGGACGAGGTTTTGGGAAGTTTCCCCAACTGGAGGAAGTCATCTCCTCAAAGGAGATAACTCCCATTCTCCACTCCCCCAGCACAGTGGAGGAGGTTGTAGCTGGGTCTGTAGAGGTACAGAGGTGTTTTTATTTTCTATTTGCACTAAAAGTTTATGTTCTCTTGTCATCTGTCCTTGTTTTCTCAGTCTCCAGAGTAAAAAGGATTAAATACTGGAATAAGATGTGAGATTTTTGGAGTCACTGAGGGCCACCTCAGGCATAAAGATGTTGCTTTCCATCTTAAATATGGGGTTTTTTTGCTCCTGTGTTCTGAATATGGTGCTGGTCCAGAGCCACACAATGTAATAGGATCATCGCAGGATAACTCAGGTAGGAGAGGACATGTGCAGGTCATCCTGCTCCAAACAGGAGGATTGATGAGGAAGGTCCTCCTACTTTCCCAACATGTTCTTCATGACCACTTGGCTTTGTGCAGGAGGTGCTTCTTGCTCCCCTCAATCTTACCCATGTTCTGGATGTTTTGCTGTTGAGTTTACTAACGTAACATCTGAATTTCAAACCAAACAAGTGCACTTTCCCAGGCTGTACAACCTGGGATACAGAGAGTGTTAGTCTGCTTCCAAGAAGAGGTGGCAGATTTTGCAAGAGTCCAGTAAATTGGGATGGGAAAAATATCAGGATCAAAGACAGCTGGTCTGAGAGAAGCTCCAAACGAGCCAACAAGGAGTTTTGCCTGCATGGTTCAACTGCTGGCTGGCTGCCGCCTGCACGCTGCCTGTAAAGTTACCAAATGACAAAGGATTTGCTGGAATTGGCATCACAAATGTGAATTATCAGAAGAGAAGCCAGCTTTAGGTGTGCTGAGCACATTGCTAAGTCCTCTCTGTTTAGGCATTGCGCCCCAATTGAGTTCAAAGCATGGATTGTGGCATGATAGGCAGACACTCAAGCTCTGTCCAAACAAGGTCCAGAGGTTTAGATGCTCAGCATTTAGGTGCTTGCAAAATATGTTGACCCCTGAGGCTCATGATAAAATCTAAAGCTCCCTTTGAAAGTTAAGTGTTTAACATGAAGGAGCTGGTGTCCCATTGATCTGCTGCCAATGTTTTAACAAGGGGATGCCACAAGTATTTCACTGTGTGAATTTTCCGTGTGTGAATGGGAAGAGACTATAGAATTCATTTTCTCATGTTTGCATAAAGAAGGATTTTCCAGCCAGCATCAAGAAGAGAGAGGGCAGCAGAGTGAAAAGAAAAGAAGGGAATAATGTCTATGAGTATTAAAAATTGTAAATAAATACAAATCCTTGTGCCTATAAAATCAAGGTCTGTGTATAATTCAGGGAGAGTTTATCCTAGAGGTGGGGAGAGGAATCTCGCAGCTCTTCTCCTCCAGGGAATTTTTTTTTTTTAATTATTGACACGTTAGACAATCTGGTGCTCTTCTAAATATAATTTTATTAGCATGAGAAGCCACTTGGCAGCAGAAAACTAATGCTGGTGTGTTCACAGTTTTCAAGACAAAGCATTCTCTTAGAATGAAGAAGAAAGAGACTGATTTGGAAAAAGCCTTCCAGCTTCTGCCTAAAACCAGCCTCCACCTGCCATCTTCCTGTTGCAGGCTTAAATGGAGCAATATTCCCTAGCCTCAGCTTGTCTGTCTCTGGTTTCTAAAGGAGATGAGGCTTATGCAGTCACGCTCTTCACCAGCTCTCCTGTCACCCTCCCACAATAACCTCCGAGAGAGGAAGGAACATGTCTATGGAGGCTGGGTAAAGAATAAAAGCGCCCGCTGTCACCCACCCCCTAGGGTGGGGAGAATTGGGCAGGAGCCCACGAGCGGTTGCACTGCTTGGCTGCCTGGCAGGCGTGTGTCAATTTATCAGGCAGGACAGGGAGAGAAGAGCTATTGCTGCTGGGGACAGGACACAGCCCACTTGAGCCATGGGAATCACTGCTCCAGCACAGGGAGCGCCTCGCTTCCCAGGAGGAGGGTGATGTAACAGCACAGTATAGCAAAGCCACACATTCGGCTCTAGCATGGCTTTGTCAAAGCACTTTTCTGGGTATTACAGAAAAAGGAATCCAGCCAAAGAATCATGCTGAGTTTTATTTTATTGAGCAGAGATGACAGAGATGAGGGCAAGCTGCTCCCATGTCCGTGCACAGGCGTCTGCAGCCATTGCTGACGGGGACTCAGCTGTTGCTGCTCAGCGATGGTGAGGACTCAGCATTTCCCCAGGTGCTTCAATCTTATTTTCCCTCCACTTCTCCTGTAAAAGCAGCAAGACAGACTTAGACAAAGAGGTGTATGACAGACACAGCAGAATGGGACAAGGAGCTCATCTGTTCAAACAGGACCATTTGCCTGACCCATGTTAGTGTACCCTGGTGCCTCACAGGGAACATCAAGCCACCTTCTCCTCTTCTTGCTCTTGTCTGATTTCCCCTAGGGTAAGGCAGCCTTAAGCATGCACCAAATGTTAAGGACTGCAAAGGAAAAAACCAATGATTTGCAAGTACATTCAGTCCAGGGGTGCTGTCTCCTTTTGCATCTCCTTTAAAAGGTGACAGAGCTCAGGAGAAGGAGAAACTCAGGTTCTTCCTCTCACCTGCATAAAGGGACAGAGGATACCCTCAGCAAATTCGCTGATGATACAGAACTGGGTGGCTGATACGCCAGAAGGTTGTGCTGCCATCAAATGAGACCTGGACAGGCTGGAGAGCTGGGCCGAGGGGAACCTCATGAAATTCAACAAGAGCAAGTATAAGGTCCTGCCCCTGGGGAGGAACAACCCCAGGGACCAGCACAGGCTGGGGCTGCCCTGCTGGGAAGCGGCTCTGCTGAGAAGGCCCTGGCAGTGCTGGTGGGCAGCCAGTGCCCCTGAGCCAGCGCTGGGCCCTCGGGGCCAAGAAGGGCAGCGGTGTCCTGGGCTGCATGAACAGGAGTGTGGGCAGCAGGGCGAGGGAGGCCATCCTGCCCCTCTGCTCTGCCCTGGGGAGGCCGCAGCTGGGGTGCTGTGTCCAGTGCTGGGCCCCCAGTGCCAGAAGGACAGGGAGCTGCTGGAGCAAGGCCAGCGCAGAGCCACAGGGATGCTCAGGGGATGGAGCATCTCCCTGGGGAGGAAAGGCTGAGAGACCTGGGCTTGTTCAGCCTGGAGAAGAGAAGGCTGAGGGGGATCTCCTCAGNGCAGGGGGGCTGGACAAGATGATCTCTGGAGGTCCCTTCCAACCCCCACCATTCTGTGATTCTGTGCCCTGTCCCACAAAGTCCATTCAGACTTTTCAGGAATTATTTGGCACAGCTCAGCTCCCACATTCCTCCAGACACTTTTCAGTATCCAGAAGCGTGGGCAGTGAGAGTTGCAGCCTGTGGATATAGTGGGAAATGTGCATCAATTTAGTACGTGCAGAAGGTACAGGCAGGATGCAGCTGCCTCCCAGGCCCTGTGCTGCCTCTTAGCATGGCAACAAACACCATACAAGGCCTAGAAATGAATTAAAATTAACTTGCATTCACACAGCTCCATTCCAAGGAGGAAGTATTCCACTTGGCTTGATTCAGGGGCTGGTCCATACAGGAGGAGCAGCCTGGATGCAGGGCATCCCCTCCATGAAGAACATTGTTACATATGCGGACATAGAGCCAACTCTCTCTGTTATTTCAATCCCCTCTACGTTCACTTACAGCACTGCCTTGCAGAAGGCACATTTGTTTCCATACGTGATGCCATCCGTGCCACAGTGAGGGTTGGACTCCCTTGTGCAGTACACGCTTCTGTTTACAAACTCTTTACAAATCTGCAAAAGGAATGAAAAAAAATCCAAACCTTTCAGGACTCCCATACTCTTTCTTTTACTTTCCAAATTGGATACAAGGTCACTAATATAATGTTTTTTCTGACAAGAGGACTAACATGGCAGGGATGACACTGTCTATTTACCGAAAGAAAAAGCCCTGTCAGAAATGAGCAGAAGCAGTGTTTCAGGGGAATTTTTGCCCCATGTTTGAAGAGGGAAACTGTAGTAACCTGGGAGAAGTCTTGATCTCCCAAAGACATGGGTGGATTAGCCTAGGAATGTAGAAGAGTCAGTACTGATGCTTTTTCAAGCATTTGGTGCCAAGTTAGCTGGCTGCTGCATGGCTTCATGCATCTTGCAAAACCGTGCACTCGGCTTGGTGCTTGCTGAGCCTTCTGCCTTCCCAGCAGAAGGAGGAGAGGACTGTAGACTATGGGGAATTAAAAATGGTGTCCAGGAAATGGGCAAGTATTTTGTCTCTGGACAAATCCCAGTGATGGACCTTGTTTGGGGGAATAAAACACTCTCAATAGTGCATTTGTTTCATGAGAAGATTAGACAATGGAGCAAAGCAGACAAAAGTGGTGCCATGTACAAATGCAACCCTGTGCAAGCACCCTAGACCTAATTATGGGAAGCATTTGCTAAACCAACTGTCCATTTTCCTGGTCTACTTGCTAATGTGGCCACACATTAGATCCCCTGTACAACGGAGAACTCCCCAAAGTATTGGGACATCTTGGAAGGACCCACCTGCTCCCAGCAGACATTAAAAACTCTTTACCATGCACCAAGATCTTGATTACAAAACCATTCCTCTAGAAAATGCAGATTCAGTAAGCAGAAACAGCTGCACTAACCTCTTCAATGTCTTGACCTGCTACATCTGGAATAAAAAAAAAATGACAAAAAACCAGAGATTTTACACATCAACATTATTCTCTGACAGAGGCTGAACTAAAGTCACAAACCCTTTATGCAAACCACAGTGAAACATATACCAGGTTTTTCCTACTCTGTCATCCTGTGGAGTGGAGGAGGGGGCAGGAAATACATTATCTGAATTGCTTTTCAGTATTTTGCTTGTTTGAAAAATTTTACTAAAATACCATGTAATCAGTCATTCAGCTGCTAACTGCGCCTCAGACACATAACCCAATCTCCTGGAAGGCAGCCACTCCTGGGGAAGCGAGCTGCCATATCAGATCTGGAGCCACACTCAACAGAGATTTTAAAGCTATATTGATTTTTAAGGCTTTTAGGCTCCTGCACCTCTGAACAGTGAAAATGGCTGGTACTGCTAACAAGAGTGTACCATGGAGGAGAAGGAGACCCTGTGGTCAGCTTTGCAGCCATCCTTAGCACAGCACAGCCCAGAGACTCTCACAGAACAAATTCATCCCGGGTGAGATAAAAAGAGACATCATGGGGTGATACAGAGCAGAACAGGCAGTGCCAGTCAGTAAGAGTGAAAAAATACCTGCTGTAACCACAGACTCTGGGCTTGAAGGTAATCAGTCCACCCTCTTTATATTTTTTCACTGCAAAGGCTGCAGTCAGGCACCTAGGTTGAGTCATAGCTGTGGGCCGGGGTGACCCTGTGATGTCTCTAAGGGGAAGCCTGACACTCAAGGGTGGATTGAATGCAGATTTGCAGAATCTGGGTCACAACACTGTGGGACAAATACCCAGCATCTTGCACAGCAGTGGGCAGCAGAGGTTCGGATACAAGGCTGTATCTGCTGGGTCGGTGGGGTCACTGCCAGCTGTGATGCTGCTCGGGTGGCTCTGAGCAGGAGGGAACCTGGGGCAAGAGATGGGAGGACTTTGTCCTACATGTGGGCCCCCACACATTGGAAATCCCACCCAACCAGTCAGCTAGACCACCATCAATCAACCCACCCTACTTCTTCTGCCAATTGTTTTGCCCTTCGGCGTTGTATCCCTGGCACTGGTATATTTATCATGTCCTCAGGTTAGGCTAGGCTGCCTTAACTGTAAAGTTACTGTTATGGCTATCTGCGAGTTATTTACAAAATAGCTCATTAGATAGTTTTTATAAATATTACATGTGGCTACACAAGACTTTGTGATGATGTCTCTTGACATTTGTTTATTTTATAGGAGATCACAGAGTTTGCTGCTATTCTGCCTGGCCTTGGCAGGAAGCTTCAGCACTCTGATGGAGCCCAGTCCCAATTAAGACTCAATTAGAGACAGATGAATATTTCATAATGAATAATGTGTACAAAGTAATTCACCTCTTTTCTGCATGCACAGCTTGTGATTTTCTCAAGTAAATTCTTTATTCAAATCATTCACAGAAAAACAAGTATAAATAGTTCTTGTTCTGCACATTCTTCAGTAACTGTCACCACAAACATTTCAGAGCTGGGTCAGCTGGACACAAGAAATTGGTAACAGTGGCGTGACCTATATGTTCAAAAATCATCACTCAGCTTCCCCGGATCATCAGAGAGATGTGAATATCTCCACATAAATAAATGCTGGATCCTTTCAATTTGCCCTCTTTGTTCTGACTCCTTCAGGACATTTGAATTTAATTTTCAAGCTTTTCTCTGCAACATAAATGAAAGCTGAAACTTTCAACTAATTACATTTCCACATCTCCAAGGAAAACACCAAATACCAAGATGCTTAGGATCAAAACAAGAGCTGATGACCCTGAGGTGAGTGAGATTCTTCTCCAAGTGGTTCAGCAATACTCTCCAGTGAACATTTGTACCAAAAATTCATAATTATACTCTGTGAAATTCGGTACATTTGCTGAAAGAGCTGCTTAGAATTTGCTCGCTCTGTCTCCCAGTGACACTTCTGCTGCGTTATTCACTGTGGAGGCACACAAGGAGTGGAAATATGTCATACGAGTGAGCAAGTCCCACAGATATTTTCTACTTGCTCAGCTTTATCTTCAAGCCTGTCATCCGGTGATCAAGGCTGTCCTAAGTTTGCTGTTGTCAGGAAAGGTTTGTTTGTTTGTTTGTTTTCCAAGGCTAGGGAAAAGATCACTTACCTGAGAAGAAAGAGAGCAGCAGCAGGCTGAGAAGCACTAAGGCACCTGTTGCCTTCATGCTGCAGGTAGCTCTAGTCCAAGCCAAGCGATCTGTGCGGGAGGTGTCGTCTCAGCACTGGAGCCCACAGTGCGCACACAGACCTGCCTTTCTGTGTATTTATGCGCCCATTCATAGCTGTCCTCATTCCCCACCTTAATTGTGAGAACTTCTCCACTTCATTTCTAAAGCCATTATTGGTCCTGGCCGTGTTTATGGTGCTTTAGGAATGCTGCCCTGTCCACATCAAACCTAGAAAGGGCTAATTATATGAGTGATAGACTCGGGCTTGTAATATTATTTTTTTTTTTTCTAAATAGTCACAGGATTCTCACAAGGGTGAATTTTCAAAGCGGTGATTCATCGGAGAAGCTGGCAATTTTCATTCTCTGGGCCCTCGCTGAATGCCAGCTCCAAGGGTTTGAGTGTGGCGTGATGACACTCACTAGACGTTACGAAATAAATCACAGCATGAGAATGTGTTGTCTGTGAAACCAATTATACGTTGTTCCCTGGCTATTTTTGAGGATGGTTCTAAATTTGTTGAGTTGGGGTGGAGAAGCGCTTCAATGTGACATGCTCTCATAGCTGTGTGCACAGTCCCAGATAGGACTGCTGACTCTCCTTCCTGAACTTTTTAAACTCTAGCTGTCAATGTTTTCCAGCTTTTCACATTCACAAACATATGTTAGGGCTCCGCTCCCACAGCAAGTGGCAATGAAGGGAATTTGATGGGGAATTGGGAAGCTTGAGCTCTATTTCCAGCTGAGTCTGTGCAAGGATTTGTGTTCAGGTGCACCATTTGCAAAATATCTGGTCAGATAAGAATAAGCTTAAAATGTAGTATGTAGGAGACAAGGATTAATATGTATAGAAATGTCTGTTTATTTGTTTTCCCATTAAATTTGAATCTGCAACTAGTTCCCAACAAATTTTACATAGGAGGGGAAAAATTAAAAATAATAAGCACAAATATAATTTTTTATACATTTTTCTAGCAACAGAGGAAAGATTCTACTAACGTCCTCAGCCAGCAAGGGAAAGAGTTTCTGCAGGAGAACAATGTTATGAATGCCCTACATCTGGGGAAGCACTGGAGTGTGCATCTTGCTAGACATCTTAAAATCCACACAGCAGAGAAACCGTGACTGACAGGTGAATTCTCAGATGTCTATTAAGGGTGAGCTCACAACACAGCTTCTCATATAATTTAGTTATCAAGTCAGTCAGCCGCAGCGCCGTTCAAAATCACGCTTAGTTCTGCCAGTCACAGCACTACTTGTTTGCCTTTTCTAGTTTCATACGTCACTGCTCACGACCACAGCCTTAATGCCTCAGTCCTCTACCCAAACGTTTTGGTTGCTGCAGCATAACTGACTGGCTAAAGCCTTAGCAAACATACCACAGAGACCAATCCCTTCTGAGCTGAGGAGAGGAAGAGACTAAATTACCAACCAGGTGATTATCATTATTATGCCTTTCCACTTCTTTATGACATCTGGAACAGGCCACTTCCTGGCATAGGTGAGGGAATTCTTCTGTCCTTCTGACTTCTCTGAAAATCAGGCATAGAAAAAGGGCACCTGGACCTTGCTTTGCAGTCCAAGGTGTGTAGTTTGGCAGAGCCTTGCTGGTGTCAAGCCGAGTACTTACCTGTGCTGGGCCAGTCTTTAGTCTTATGTGATACAAACCTTTCCATCTTCTAAAGAGTTCTTGCATAGAGGCTCACGAGGCATCTAGGATACAGCCATATACCCAGTACTTGCCATTTGCCCTCCCTTTCCCTGTAGGTGAGCAGCTTTTCTCTGGCTTTTCTAAAGCCTTCTGAGCTCTTAAACAAGTATTTGGCTTCCTCAGGCAGAAACTACCACTGCAGAGGAGGTTCGCCATAGGATCTTGCTGTTGAAGACAATTTCCTGCTATGGCCAAAACTCCACTAGTCTGTGGCCATTCTATAAACCTCTTGGCCAACAAGAAATTACAGCAGAGCTCTGCCCTGTGCTGACAGGTCTCTGGTCATATCCACTAGCTACTTAGACTGTTCCTTAATTATTTTTCACACACAAAAGCAGGGTAGCAATGAAGACTCTCATGGCTCTCCAGTTTGTCTTTTCTGAAGAGCAGGCACAAAGACATGATGTGATTTATATTGCCTGTATTAACAGAAAAAAACCTGAAAATATGAAGTTCCATCCGTTTTCCTAGGACAAAGAACTGCTCTGTGCTAGTACTAGGGGAAGGACAAGCTTCTTATTTTCTGGTGGGAAGCACCTACAAAATTCCTGGTAAAGAAATTATCTACTTCAGGAAACAAGACCCAGAGAAAAGGCTTGGAAGTCACAGATTTTGTCCTAAATATCAGCCTTAGCAGCAGATATTCTTGCTACATAACAAAAGAATGGGAGGTGGAGAAAGGAAGAGGAAGGGAATGTGTGAGCCGTGGCACTAGAGACTTTTTGCCTGTGCTGTTTGCATATTAACTCCTTGACTCATCAAAAAAGATGGCACGTCATCATGAACATTCACATGTATCATTGCTCCTCCAGCACACTCTTTAGACTCCCACAAAGATGTTATCTCCATACATTTTTCCCAAGATAGAGAGCATCCTGGAGCTACCAGCACATATTCTGGCCCTTCTTTCATAGGGTTAGAAAATCCAAGACCTTTTCCTGCAGGGTCCCCTGTCCTACCTCTGCCTCAAATACCCCAAGTACAACTTTTTAGATCTCTTCTCCAAGAAGCTGAAAGCCCCAGCCCAGTCTAATTTCTCCTTGGGTTCTCATTAGGCTCATTACAGCCTTGCCAAGCTTGCTGCAATTTTCTGCTGATCAACACAGTCTCGATGGACACACCCTTCAAGGAAGCAGCAGTTCCTAATATTCTTCCCTATGAGATAGCCTCCTCCCTTTGCCAGAAGCCTAAGTCTCCTTTTTGTAATGCATGGCCAGACCTGCCCCTTGCCCAGGTGTGACCAGGTAGGGCTGACCATGGTTACATTTCTCATTCACACTTCCCCAGGGCCATGCCCCCTCTGTCAGGGCTCCTAAAGGGACCAGTTTCTCCAAGACTCAGTGCTGTTGCAGAGACAAATCCATTTACATTCTATAAGACACCAGAATTAGGAAAGTGGCAGTATTTTATAGTAGCTTGGTTTCTCTTCCAATGGTTTGGTATGGAGTGACGTACTCTTGTGAGGGCTTGGGCTGGTGTGTGATGGGTGTTACACTTTGCTCTTTATTGTGGTTTATTTCACAACTTCTCCTGCCTGACAGATAAGTACCTAAAAGTGTGAAGATCATTACCCCTGCCCTGAAAAAAACCCAACAAAATCAAAACCTAAAACCAGTCCATGGCAAAGAGAGTGGCTGCGTTTAATTTATTGATCAATCAAAGCAGAGGCCAATGCACAACACTCAAGGGAGCAGGAAAGAGCTTGTTTGATTGCAGGATTCATAAGGGAAAAATCAGGGCACAGGGTATGGCTCCAGTGCTCAGCATTCACCACGGTGTTTGAGGAACAGGGTTCCCTGGCTCCGCCTGAAGAGAAAGAGGGAGACCAAAATTACAGACGTGGACCTCAGTTTTATAGTCTAACTTTACCCAAATAAGCCAATACTTTCACACTCTCCAAGTTATAAAGTACTTCACTTAATGTTTCACCTCTTCCCTGATTCCCCAGGTTACACGCTTTCTCACGCGAAAGAGATTTGGGACAAGCCCCATAATTTTGGACACTTCCTATGGTCACAGTTTGACCTCCCTGACTCTGGCAGGGAGGGAGTTAGCAATGCTACGGGCCTGCAAATGGGGATCTGGATTTAATTGCAAGGGAAGGAGAAGACTCACTCAGGCTTAAGATCTTCAGTGCCTGGGGGGTGACAGAGGAGTGAGAGTTGGGAGAGGAACGTGGAACAGGGATGGATTTACCAAGGGGCTAACGGGAGCTTCGGGGCTTCCACACCAGCTGCTGCTGATGCATGTGTGCTCCAGCTCCTCTGATTTCATGGCTACACAGTGAGGTCCATACTTACACAAATGCGTTGCAGAAGTGGCACTTGTTTCCATAAGTTCTGCCATCAGAGCCGCAAAGGGGATCATACTGGGCAGTGCAGATGACATTGCTACTCCTATGATTACTGCAGTCAATCTGCTAATAACGGAGCAACAACAGGGTTTAAAGCTTTTGTTCCCCATATTTTCCTACGTGTGTGCTTTATGTTTATTTATGTAGTTATATTTATTTAATGTTCATGGTATGGCAAAGCATAAAAGCACTTTTCAGGTGCAGGGCTCTGTTGTTCTAATGGCTGCAAACTCAAAGGCAGAGAAAGTGCTTGCCTGGAGCAGCCTGAACTGGGGAGAAGGTGGCGGGGGTGTGTGGAATCTAATAAATACTGTTATAAATAGTGAAATGACCGTGCCGATATTTCCAGGCTGGCCCTCCCACTGGCGGCTCTGCTCTGGTTCAGCAGGCTGGCAGAGGCAAGTGTACAGGAAGTGGGTGGTCGCAAGCCACACTGCAGAAAGAACTCCCACCCAAGCAATCCCCGCTGCTAGTAGTGCTGGTAGGATGCAACCCTCCTGTTCTCCCACAGAAGGGATGAGGCAGCATCTCTTGCTCAGCCTCTTTCCTGGTAAATGAAGGTCTCGGCACCCGCTGACTGTTGTGTTCCCAGGTCGGGGGGTGGGGGACGACACTGCATATCTGAGTCACGGATATAGTTCAATACCCTTTGACCCTGGCATACTTCAATTATTTTCCTCAAATCCTATTTCCAGGCCGAATGCACCAAGACAGTGAAGGTGTTTCTATTATTTAGTTATGATGCACCTAATTTGTGTTGTAAAATGTATTTTAACAGCAGTTAAGAGTGCAGATTTCTGCACTTTACCTGGTAACATTCTCCAATATTGCGCAGGTTTATGTCCAGTCCATTCCTTTAGGAAGAAAGTGAGTTGAGAATGAATGAGCACAGCACAGCCACTTCATGAGTCAAACTACCTCTTCACACCCTAAATACCAACATGAGCACCTACTGATCCCAAAACCCCTCCCATGACCCAGCCCCTTCACTTACGCCACAGCATTGCAGAAGTTGCACTTGTTTCTGTAGGTAACCCCGTTGCTGCCACAGATAGGCATGTACTCCAGGGTGCAAGGGATCATACGACTGCTGCTTGATCTCAGGTAGCCAGTACAGTCGAGCTTGAAACAGTCACAGAACAACATTTTAATCTGTGCTCCCCTTCGCATCAGTTCTGTGTAATGGAGAGTGGTACAGAAGACATCTCCCCCTCTCCCCAGAGCTTCAAGGGGAGAGGAGCCCTCCAGCCCCAGCGTGGTGGAGTTGGAGGAGCACAAACAGCTGAAATCCTGAACGTGGCTACAGCATGAACCTGGAGTACCTTTTTTTTCCTGTCCTGAAATGGGCTTCATCCCTGCCATCTTGGGGAATTTCACCGTGAACACCACCATGAAGGATCTTTGTCTAAAATGCCTTATGCGGCAGCAACTTTTACTGCAAAATGTCAATGCCACTTGAAAATGGAGTTTACACTCACCTCTGTGTTTCTGCAATTACTCTGAGTGTACTGAAATGGAAGTCGCTGTATTATGTTAAATTGCACAGCCAGAGTGTTTCTTTACTTTCTCTCTCTAAACTAAAAATAGAGATACTTCTCCACTTCACAGTAGCTCCATATATTGATAAACAAACTTTATGATAAACATTCTGATAGAATCACATTTTCTGCTACAAAATTACAATTTAGTCAAAATCCAAACTTCCTCTGGGAATTTCTTAGCTTCAACAAGCCTCTAAGTATAAGTCTAAAGAGAATTGTTTTGATAATGCTGAAGCATTATTGAAATCAAAAGTTTCCATTCTTAAGTCTGATGGTATATACAAGATAACATTTTAAAATTCACTTAACTGTTCAAAAAAAATTAAAATAAATTATTTCAAATCTGAAATTCTTCATTTTTATTCAATTTCTGTCAGTTTTAAATTGTGTAGTTTTAATACAGAATTCATCCTAGGCATGGTTTATGTCTAGCTCTCTGTCACCATTTCACCCACCACTGCTTATTGCAGTAGAAGGAACCAACCTCAGGAACCAACCTTAACACATCTTCCATCATGCTTCTTGTCAATGGCTCGGTTAAGCCTAGAGGGAGAGAGAGAGAAGGAAAGGAAGGATTAGTCTGTTGATACCATCTAGTCATGTCACTCATTAAGTATCTCCACTCGTAAAGCCCCAGTAATTAATCAGATTCAGGAGCTTTGACACGGAACATGGGCATTAGGGAAGACAGAAACCTAGGAAAAATCTAGTCCACCCCACGATTAGTCACAACCCCAAAGGCTTTTGTCTGCTGCTGGAACTGCAATTGTAGGTAATTGGGAGACCTTATACTCACAAGATTTGTTTGCAGAGGGAGCACTCATTGGGGTAGGTCACGCTGTCAGTCCCACAGACGGGTTCATAGTTGCGGGGACAGGCAAGCCTCATTCCTCCAGACAACCGGTACGTGCTGCAGTAGGCCTGTTAAAGAGGACCTGTAATGGCTCCAAGTGGAGTGAAGGGTGTGCTTGTGTTAATCATGTTTTTGCTGCGTTGGGAGACTACTGTTGGTCATTTTTTTTCTCTGTTGCTCCTCCATGGTGAAGAAGAGAGTGAACAAAATATGCCATGTTTCTTACAGCATATAAAAGCACCTTTTGGCTATGAAGACTTCCAGTACTTTCAGCAAGAATTGCGGGCAAAAATGGTCATGCCTTGGGGAATTGAGACAGGGAAGATATTTAGGCAGTTTTTCAATAGTTGTATGGATTTTCTGCTGGCACTCTGTGGTGTGCTGACTCTCACTCTACATTATTAATTGCTGTCTTTTTTATCATCAGGACGGTAAGTTATCTTTCTCTGACAAAGATGTTTTCTTATTTTGGGGAAAACGGGTGGTATAATACTTAGGGGCACTTTTCCTTCTTCCTTTCTCACTCTTTTTTTTTTTTTCTCCCTCAAGCCTTCCCTGGGTTACAATGTGAATATGAATTATTCATCTAGATTTAGAAATCAAGACTAAATGAAGATCTACTACTCACCCGTTGTTGAGCAATAGCAATATCTACAATAAAAACAGAGATTATAAAACATAAAAATTGTACAATGTCCTTGACTAAAATTCTTTTGGAATCATCAATTTCCCCAAAGAGTAACCAAATACACTTTCTTATTACTGAGAAGTTATTGTTTTCCCAAATGTTTCATCTAATCCAAGTAAACAAGAAGTTATATGGATTTAAAAAATCAATTTTTTGTGAATACAGAAATTTGGACCCACTAAAGATGAAAAAGGACATAAACTTTTATCCTTTTGCAATACTATTATCCCCACTAAGTGTCATAAGTTTAAATCAGCAAATGCATCCTACCAATCTATAATATTTATCTGCACAAGGATTAAGTTCATTAAAAGAGAGCTCATGTGTAACTAAATCATCACTTCTCCAAAAGGCTCAACTCTCCTTTAAGATGTGTATATAAAGGCAAAGATTCGAGAGGACTAGAGATACTAGCATAAACTGTAACAAAAACAACTTACCAGAAAGGCAGCTGAGAAGCACAAGCCCAAGAAGGGCAACGCTTCTTGTTGTCTTCATAGCGGAGATGGTTATATAGTCTGTTACTTATAAACCTGTCCCTGTTGAGTTCAGTAGGTGGTTCTCAGCCTTCTCTCTCCACACTATATATATACATCTCCCTGACCTTGTGAAGTCATCCCATAAAGTAATAATTTGCTCTGTAAACTAAGAAAATTGTATTGATTATTGAGTTGAGCTCTAAAGAATACTTGTTTGTTAGAGAGATGCCCAGAAGAATTAAAGAAAAATGTGAGCTACACCCAGCTTGTTAACAAAGGCACCCTGCTGTACAATGAGTGATTTGTACTTTCCAAACAAGAGCACTGTCTCAATAGTGGATGTTGTGAAATTACGTATGGAAGTAGGTAAGGCAAAAAAGTCAATTTGTTGAAAGTGTTTGAACTTTTGCACACCATAGTACATATACTAGACAATATCTGGGCTCCAAGAGAGTTGCACAGTACACTAGAGCAGGGGGAGAGCAGCATGGGACACTCTAAGCTTTTACAGACATAAAGTGTGGTGTTTGGCAGACCTCAGTGTACTCTAAAGATGTTGAGGGCTCAATTATCTCTCTGCACTCTTTCCTGTAGTTTCCGGGTACACTGGATTTCTCATCAACAGGAAGGAAACAGTCATCAAAACAAGAAAGCAATACCTAAAACTTCAGAAGTTTATAAAGACATTTCTATGTAGAAGCAAGAGTTATTCATCTGTTGGCAGTGGGCATGAGTCTGATTAAGAAATTATGAGAATAAATAGCCTTAAATGGAGACTGAGATAGTATTTCCTCTTGAAGGCAAGTGAGTAGTATTCTGTGCAGGTGACATGGGCTTCTTAATACCAAAGACATTTAAGAAAAATTTGCAGCAGCTGCAAACAGAAGGTGAGTCCTTAGGCTCCCCCCC
>VZTV01110105.1:12121-48734 GCA_013400875.1 Anhinga rufa
GCCCATACAGAGCCCTGTGGGCAGCCCATACAGCATCCCATGGGCAGCCCATACAGCGGCCCGAGGGCAGCCCATACAGAGCCCCGTGGGCAGCCCATACAGCATCCCATGGGCAGCCCATACAGCGCCCCGAGGGCAGCCATACAGCACCCCGTGGGCAGCCCATACAGCGCCCCGTGGGCAGCCCATACAGCACCCCGTGGGCAGCCGATATAGAGCTCCATGGGCAGCCGATATAGAGCCCTGTGGGCAGCCGTTGATCCCCGAGGGCAGCCCATATAGAGCCCCGTGGGCAGCCCATACAGCACCCCGTGGGCAGCCATACAGTGCCCCGTGGGCAGCCCATACAGCCACTTATCCTAAAGCTGGGTGCCTGTGGAGCCCTTGGACACAGCCTAGTGAGGCGCCTGGGAGGCCTGACAAAAAGCAGCTGGCTGGGGGGCTCCTCCGTCGCATTTCTGCATGTCCTTGCCTCCGTTACTAAAAGAATTTAGACGCTGCTACAGGAGCTTGCTTGAAAAGTTCACCCATTCCTTCATTTCACAGAATCCCAGAACAGCAGGGGTTGGAAGGCACCTCCGGAGCTCCTCCCATCCAGCCCCTGCGTGAGCAGCACCCCCAGAGCAGGGGCACAGGACCGAGTCCAGGCGGGGTGGGAATGGCTCCCGGGAAGGAGACTCCACAGACTCTCTGGGCAGGCTGGGCCGCTGCTCTGGCACCCGCACAGCAAAGGGGTTTTTCCTCATTTCCTGCAGCCTTTTCCACCGCCATGTGAAGTATCGATGCCAGGACCCCAAAGACCAGGAAAACAAATGAGGTTGGCAATATATGAGCACACAAAGATTTTAGACAATGATCTTACATGCTCCTGGAAGCGCTCATCACATGGATGAAAACAAGTCCGTAAAGCTCAGGAGATATAAACTATTTTTAAAGTGGTGGACAAGAGAGGGACACTAATTTCAGTCAGGGAGGACAGGTTGTTCCAGCTAGTTAAGCTGTTTGGGAGAGGAAGAAGAGGAGGAAGCCACCTGCCAGCTCCCTTTCCCTTACTACTCCACCTGCGGCGGACACTCGCATCCTCACCCAGGTGCAACCAATTCCCATTTTCACTGAGATCATGCAGCCGCAAGAGCTCCTTCCTACCTGATAGCTGGGCCATGTCCTGCATGTCCTCGGCTGCCCAGGGGTCAGGAGAAGTCAGCTTGGTCCAGGGGCTGTTGAAAGCAGTAGGGTGATTTCCAAGAGTAGAAAGATTTCTGCTGCATTTCGTGGGCTTTGGATCGGATCCTGTGCTCCTGGCATGGCTGAGTGGCGGAAAGCTGTAAAGACCCAATATGTTAGCAGCTTTAAACTCCTGCGGCCCAGCAGAGCAGTGTCCCAGAGTTTAAACTTCTGCAAAAATCTGTGACTTTGTTACTGAAATTGCAGAAGAATTCAAAGGAAGACCCATAAAAGAGTGTGAATGACTCTGGCAGATCGCAGTGCAGCACTTACACCAGAACTGTCCAGAGTCGTACTGACAGCGGTAATGGCTCTGAGTCACAAGCAAGGGCAATTGGATTTCGATGTTCACCCCTGTGAGAGCAGGTGACCGGGGCAGTGATGAGGAAAGGGCCATCTGAATCCAGGCAAAGGACATGAGATGAGAGATAAGCGAGATAAGAGAGATGAGCGAGTTAACATCATTTTCTCTCTTTCAGGCATTGGACAGGCAACAAGAACCACGTTTTCTTCAAGATCTGCTTCTATGACAAGTAGAGAGGCTGCTTGGGAGCCAGAATCCTAGAACTGCCTCCAGCCCTTCGCAGCCGCACCGGCTGAGCTCTTCCCGGGCATCGAGGGATGCCCTGTGGCACACGCCGGGCTGGCATAGCACCTCGGCAAGACCTGTCCTGGGCAGGGCCTCTGCAGTGCCACAGGGGCACGAGTGCACACACACGTCCCACCTCCTACTGCGGTCTTGGGGGAGTTCCTCGCTTCTCCGGTGTGGTGGCACTTGGAGGATGTTACCAGCGGTCAGCAGCAAGAGCGAAACTGCAGACCTGCAACCAGCTCCCAGCAGACAAAATCTGAGCGAAGCCAAGACCCGTGGCTCAAATTCACTTTCTTAACAGGAGATCAGGTGAGATTTAATAGCTCTGGTTTTTCCTGTCTCTTTCAAGGCTCAGTCTGCGCTCTAAAAAGAAGTAAGTTACCAAATCAAAAGGACTGGCTCAGGACCCATTCAAGTGAGACAAAAACCCAGTTTGGGACTGCCTTGCTGTATGTCACTAATGTAATGTAACACGGTTTGAACAAAACCTCGGAGCCCGCATTTCTCTCCTGACCCATTGTGAACCAACAATTTCAGCGCCTGTTTTTCCAAGGCCAGGGCCCCGGCTGGCACAGCAGCTCTGGGCAGCAACTCCCCCACAGCTCTTCCACCCGTGGCAAGCCTCCACTCCCAAGAACCAAGAGGCAGTCTGATTTGTGAGCTGCCAAATCTGGCTTGAGCCCCGAACAGTCATGTTTAAACCCAGACCACCAGCCGTCTTCATTTGCTAAGAGACCAAAGCCGGTGCCTCATCTCTTCCCTCAAAAGGGTTTGACGAGGGGGCTTAGATTTGCTTAATTTTTCGTAGATCCTTTCTCTCACCTTCCAAAGTCCTCTGCCAAAAATTAATAACAATATAGAGGAAGAATACATTTAAGAGTGTGGGGAAAGTGGACCGCTAATAAAGAGAAGTCTGTAACTTACTGCATGGAAGGACTCGCGCGGCGGCCGGGCTGGCTGGCACAGACTGCACTGGGGTAGGGCCAGTCCCTGCTGAGCATCGCAGAGTTGCGGAGTGCCTGGGCAGGGGCCCAAGAGGCTGCAACGCCCCACAACAGGGGCAGCATCACAGGCAGGCCTTGGTGTTGGCAAGGGCTGGAGCCAGGAGCGAGGGACAAGCCCCCGCAGAGGTACCCACACAACCAAAGAGGAAACTGTCTTAGGAGCAGCAGTGTTTTTATTGAATCCAAATCCCAAGGCTCCAGTGAGACACAGACTTTCTTCATTAATTTAACACCATGGGCTTTTCAGAAATGTCTTGAAATGGTTACTGATAAGGATAACGCGTGTGGTGGGAGGGGGCTGTGGTCCTGTTGTGGTGATTGCATTTCTCCCCAGCCCGGCGGGGGGAGCGGAGGGGTGCTTCTCCTCCTCTCACGTTCACAGAGAGTGGATTTGGCCCCACAGTTCTAGGAAACAAGCCCTCTCCCCCTCTGAAACTCGTGTTTTATTTTTTTGCAATTTTAAATGTATGTCAAGGAAGCCAAGTTTCATGGCCATTATTGCACAGTTAATAACCCTTTGGAGACTGCAGACATGTGTTATATACATCTTCCCGAGCAGTCATTTGGCTCACCGCCTGGAAAATGCCAGCACGCGAAGGGTTAACTTGGCCATTTCTCAGCCTTCTCCCTTCTCTCCAGCCACCCCTCTGCAAACCCTTCCTGTCCTGGCCCTGAGCTGGCAGTCCCAACCTCCCAGTGATGCTCTCCGACGCCTTCCCCGCAGCTCCTCACCTCGCGGTGGTCCTTGGGTGGCGGGAGTTTCCTTCCCGGCCGCAGGCTGCACCTGCCCTCGCTGCAAGGTTTGGCCAGGCTGGTTGGGCGCAGACCTGGCGGGTGCTGCTGTTACCCATGCAAATGCCCCTGCAAAGAAGCCAGAGACAGTTTAATGACAAGTAGGGACCGAGAAAAGCTCTCTTGTCATTTAAAAGATTCAACCAAATAAATACAAGCAGTTCCATGGGTGCCAGCAGTAGGTTTCCTACAGATCGGTTTCTCACAGCGAGCCAGAGGTTTGATTAAAGCTTCTTCCCTAGACAGAGGGTGTTTAAGGCTGTGCTGCTTCATGTTAGACTCGCTTCTTAAAGGTCTTTTCCAACCTAAATGATTTTATGTGGAGTCTCCAGTGTCTAGTACCATTGAGGCAGCTCTCAGCAGCACTTATGAGACTTTTCCTTCCAGCAGCCTGAATTCTCCTGAGCCTGCGAGAGAAAAACTCCCCCTGGGACACCTCTGTCAAGTCTGGCTGAAAATGGACAGCCTGTTCCTGAGCTCCTGGGGATAAGGAGCAGAAAGAAAAGTGACTGTGATACTGGCGGTGTCCAGGGACAGAGCCAAGCCACTGGCACCTCCGTCCTCATGGGAGCAGGCAGCCTGCAGTTCCTGGCAGGAGACCTATCTCTTTCTTTCCCCTAGGAGGAAGCTTTGTCCATGGGCTGACAAGGGTTCCCTTTCGTCAGAGGGAGTTTACTTTGGTTGAGATGCATCTCTCTCACGAACAGCAAGTGCGGTTGCCTGAGGTTTTCCCTGGAGATCTTCCCTCCAAACACTTCCCCTCTGCCTGTCTCCAGGGGCCTCACAGCTTCACCCAGCTGCAATGGGGAGAAACATCCTATTTCCATGGAATACAGAGAAAAGAGACAAAAAACTACTCCTGTGGGATGGGGGCTGAGGAATGGAGTCCTGAAATTCTAGGTCGCCTCACACCCGCCCCCATGAGAGTGGAGATCTGGGTACGTCCCTGCACTGGTGCCGCTACTGTCTGCACAAAACCTCCCAGGGTATCTGGCCACCTCGGCGCAGATGTTTGGAGAGATCAGGGTGCAACACTGTCGGGAGCAGAAAATGACATCACACGCATGCAACCGTGGGTGAGGAAAGCCAGGAATATAAAAGAACCTGCTCCCAATTGAGCAACGCAGCTGCAGGGTGCTGGGAGAACCCGCTCCCTCCAGTGCAGGCAGCACTTTGTGCAGAGAGATGGGAAATGAAAGTGTACCACCACCTCCATCCAGACCACGCTGGGATTTTTAAACACAGACGAGGCCAGTCCAGGGTCTCTTTGGTATCTGAGAGCTGTGCATAGATAGCCATCACCCAGGCAATAATGATCAGCCACACGTCACTCCCCAGGCATGCAGGAACAAATGGACAAAGGAAAGAGCTGTCGCTGTTTGAGGCTGACCCTAAAGTTTAGCGAGGCTTTTTATGAAATCCAGCGTTGCCACCTCTGATGATGTTATCAGGAACCTGGGAATAGCTGGCACTTTCTTTTGTTAGGTTTTATGGTTTGTTTGGGTTTTTCCTCTCCAGGCCTTGGCTCCTGCAATCATCAGCCTGATGTCTCACTTAACTGCATCACTCCATGTTTGACCCCATGACAGGCTGGGAAATGCGAGCTGCAAGAAGCCTAGAGGCTTATTGCCCAGGAGCACATGAAGAGGTTCCCAACCATAGGATTGCTTAAAATAATCCTTTCCCCTAAAACGATGCAGTCGATTTCTTTTTTGGTGTGGAGGCAGATTTTCTGAATGCTTGGTGTTGACAACAGCAGAGCCCGTCATGCAGGCACCACCTCCCCCTTTCCCTGGCACTGTCCTTCAGCTGGGGTTCCCCTTCTCCTCTCAAACATCTCCCTTTGTATCCAACACCTGCCTTGGACGAGGATCACCCCGCTCCACCCCAGACTGAATATTTCATATAAGGCTCCTCCGTCTCTGCATATTCCTTGCAGCAGGGCACAAGAAGCCAGAGGAGATTTGTAAGCCAAGAAGGCGGTGCATGGCTTGGAAGAGAGGCAGAGGTGATGCCGAGGGGATGCACAAGACTGCACAGCCTTTGGCGTGGATGCCTACGGGGGCCTGGATGTGGTGGCCCAGTGCAACTGCACAGACCTAAAGTGGCTTCTTTCCACCATGAAAGTACTAATAAGGGAAACTGCTGACTTAAAACACTCTTAATAATGTTTTCCTATTTCTTTAACACCTCTCCCTTGAGCACTCTCTCCTCCCTTCACAGCGTCTTGGCCAATTACACTTGCAAAGCAAACAGAAAACTCAATATCCCCACAAGCAGGGATTACCGGGGGTCAGGGGCCCTCGTCAAGCACTGTGGCGGGGGCTCCGAGGTGGGTCACGGCACAGGAGCCTGCTCTCCTCCAGCCGGCAAGGCACTTTCACATCCCCGGAGAGGGGGGCCCACACCAGGCACTGCAGGGCTGGGGTGCCCCTCCTCACGGCCGCTGGAGCTGCAGGGCCGTGACTGGGGGGATGCGCCGAGGTGGAAAGGGCACAAGCACGGCTGGATGGTGGCACAGAGCTGAGGAAGGACTGCACCCCGAGGCCTCCAGCCGCACTGTCCCCCCAGTCTGGGCCTGCAAAACACCCCTGTTCTCTTGAGGAGGTGAAACAGCCCCAAGCCCATGTGCTCAGGTTATCATTGCTCTGGACTTCTGTTGTCTAACCCTTCTTCTTTTGTCTCTTATTCAGGCTGCTCCCAAGCTGCCCTCAAAGCTCTGTTAAACCATTTGAACTAATTTTTACACAAATTCATCAATCAAAAAACTCTACACTTTATCCATGAGCAGTGATAGAATCAACAGCGCAACAGCATTCAGAGTTACTTCTCCCCCCAGGACCAATCCTTTACCCAAGTTTGTGCAAATTTTCCTGGATGCTCCCATGTTGGATGGAGAGCTGTGCAGATGCATTACTGTAACGCCACCGTCAGAAGCAGTGCAGAGTTCACAGCCCAAAACCTCTGACTGCCTGGAGCTTTTAAAAATTAGTAATACAGTTTTGCTAGCCTTCTCCCCAGACTTGGCTGCTCTGCAATTCCCCCCCTCAGTCTTTGCGCTCCCTCCCCATCGCCCCCAGCTGAGTCAGCAAATTCCCCAGCGATGCTCCAGGAGGGCAAACACCCCCAGAAGGGAGGGAGCCGTGTCCAGCACATGCTGTCCCACAGCCTTTAGTACGAGCTCCCCAGCCTGAAGATGCAAACTGGGACGTTTGGTCAACTGATGTCACGTATCTATGTTAGTTGTCTAGCCTGGGGGTCACTTAGAGCACCTACTTGGGGAAAGAGCCCCACATTTTGGGCTCTGGAGCTGACCTGAAGCAGCGAAAGCATCTTTGTTCCAGGGGAGAAAGGAGCAGGGCAAGGCAGGATGTACTGTGACCATTGCACGACCACATCTGTAATGCCGTGCACTCTGATAGAGTTTGTGCAAGTCACACTCTTCTAAGCCACAGCAAGGGCTGCCTTTTCCTCCACTGCGAGCAAGGAAACCCGACTGCCCACGTCAGCAAAGTCTGCTCGGAGTCACTAGGTAAGAACCGGCCAGATGGAGGGCCAGTGCGAGGTCTGGAGGGAGCAACCCTTCTGGAGTCTGAAACACATCCTGCTCTTTAATCAACAACAGCCACCAATACCTCATCCCAGTCCAGTTGGGGCCAATATTGTCGTTATTTGCAAGGTTGTACAGTGAACCAAGAACAGAATTGGGATCCTCCTCTGGTGCTAGATCCTCTCTCCCAACAGAGCTGACAATTGACTTTGGCTTGGTTGCAAGTATTTGTTCATAAAAGCAAAATATTAGCGTCACTCTAGGACTCTTATAACTGCTTGCTTTCAGGCTTTCTGGGCTGGACACCCACAAGGAATGAGAGGAGATGTGTTTCAGTTAACCTGCTGGCAGTAAGGACTCCCACTGGCACCATCTGTGAGCTGCGATGGAGGGAACCGCGCCAGCAGCTGGGTACCAGCCCATGGCACACCCCACGTGCAGCGGGTGCCAGACAGGCAGCCTCGACGCTTCAGTCTCTGCTGGGACTGTCAAGTCAAATCCAGCTGCCTCCTGGCTCTGAAAGAGAAACCTAGAGAAGAGCTGGGGTCAGATGGGAACCGGGGAGGCTGCCACCCACAGTCCACAGCTTCCGAGCGCCTCCTGTCCATCCACAGCTGCGCATGGAGAGAGCTCAAGGAAACGCCTCATCCCACTATCGGAGATAATCAGTTCCCAGCTCTCTACACACTCATAGCCGAGCACAGCCTGACCACGAGGGTTGTGCCAAATGGGATTAAGGAAGTTGGTTTATACCAACAGATCCCTTTTCCCCGCCGAGGCTCAAGGGGAGCGTGGGAGCGCGCAGGCTGTTTGCTCGGCTCAGTCGGCTGTTTCAGCCAGGGGTTAGCACAGCTACGGAGCCGCTGGGTTCCTCCGCGCACCTTTCATGGAGCCCAAGCCCAAAACTTCCTCCTGGTAGGAACCAGCAGTGGCAGCAGTACGGGAGGAGGTATGCACTGTGCCCCCCTCCCCTCCCCAGACCCTGCGCTGTCCTTGGGGGAAAACTCCTAGAACTGCTAGATTTTGGTCTTAATTGTTTGCCTCTGCTCTGCATTTATAAAAAGCCCATTTGTCCAGTGTTTAACACTGCTTAATGAGTGCTTCAACCTGGGGCTGCAGTGACCACTGCTTATTTGCATTAAAGAAGTTTGGGAACAGCTTTCTATAGGGAGCACTTTCCAGTGGTGCCTCCTGCCAGTGTGCTGTGGTGGTTTTGGAGGTGTTTTAGGGCAATGTTCTCAGAGCACAAAACCCAAAGCTCGCTCTGTGCCCCTGCACATCGTACCTGTCAGGGTGACGCAGCCCCCATTCACTGAGCAGCTTGCCTTGTACCTCGTCTTCTCCGCTCACAGCCAGCACCCAATTAATTCATCCTTCTGCCCTTGTAACAGTTGGTGGTAGGTGATGCTGTCTGTTGAACGTTGCCAGCTGAAGGCTGTTCACAGCCCTCAGCCCACGAGCGCAGGTGTTCCCCCTCTCTCTGGCCGATCTACTCAGCAGTATGGGGATGGACCGTGTTCTGGGGACAGGCTGTCCTCAGGGAGCTCCCATCCTTCCTTGATAATAGCCCCAGGTAGGCTGAGCACCGCTGGGGTTAGTACGTGGGGCAGGCTGCCCTCCCCATGCGCGGTCGCAGTTTATTTTCTTACCCAAAGTAATTTCTTAGCATTCCCAAATCCTTGGGTTGCTCTGGCTATAATGCTCAGCACTTGTTGGATTTAAGGGATTTGAGATGCAACTGCTCAGTCTCCATCTCCTTCTGCGTTTGGGGGAGGTGATGTCCCGCTGCTCCCTCCCTTGCACACGCACATGAGCCTGGCCCAAACCCTTCCACCCTTAGAGCTCTGCTTTACTGTTGGCAATGGTGCAAAACACACCTCATATGCTTGGGGTGGAGAGTCTGTCTCCTAAGGTGGAAGGGCAGTGTAACCCTCATTATTCTGAGAGTTTTATCACCCTTATTTGCGTTACAGACATTAAAGATCCAGGTGAGAATGGGGCTTCACTTAATAGCAGCTGCAGACTCTGTGGCTTGACCAATACGTGGTTTAAATGGACAATACAAAAAAGTACAAGCAGTAAAGCAGAGATTTAACGTCCTTCCTTCCCCAGCCCTTGCCCCAGGTAGGGCAGGTACAGCCCTGGCACCGGGGGAGTCACCAGGAGAGCGCTGCGCCTCTGGGAAAGGGTCCCTGGTGACACCCGGCGAGATGCCAGCCCTCGGACACCGACACCCCGGTCCCCTGGGCCAGCATTCGCTCTCGGTAGAATTTGTAGTGCCTTTTCACTGGTGATGCGCCAGACACTTGTTTCGCTGTTAGAGACCCACCAAGTGGAGATTACCACTTGCAAGAAACCCTTTTGCACCCCGACCTTCAATAGACTCTTTTTTGTTTTAAAGGGCGAAAAGATGGACAAAAATGCTACACGGGAGCCGTGTCCGAGCAGGGAGCAGTGTCCTGCTATTGCCACCTCGTGGGCCCTCGCAGCAATAACCAGGTAACCAATACACGCGGGTTTTAATGGCATGGGTGCTGGAGCTTTCTCAGCACGTACAGGCCAGCAGCGCTGCTCTGGGCCTTCCGAAGGGACCTGGCAGCCAGAACCGGGGAGGAAGACTCGAGTACATCTACTTGCCAGATGTGAGACATTTCCTCCGTGCCCGGTGCTGCTGCCTTGGCCCGGAGACCAACAGCGCTGTTGGCTGCACGTTTCGCACTGGCACCTACGGTTCTATCATGGAACAGGACAGAAGAGCATCCATTCCCTCAGCAGGCAGTAAAACCCTCCCTGACATGTAAAATGAAGAAACGTTGAGGTTTCTGTGTTCTCAACATTGTGTTAAAGGGCAGGAATCTGTCTTCCTCTCGCTGACATCCAGCGAAAGGAGCGTGGCCCTTCCATGGCCCAGAATGAGGGTGCTCAGCTGCAGGCTGGCTGCTTCACTGCCTTGTGGAGCTTCTGGGATCCTGCGTCCATCAGGATGCGGGACGAATCTCACAAGCCACAGCTACGCTCAAATGTTCGCTTTGGATAAGCCCCTAAATGTTAAAAAAAATTAAAATAAATCATTGCCCACAAGAGAAGGAGCAGCCACGTTTGCAACCCCCGGTGTAGAGATGTGGTGGTGCTGGTTTACAGTTTCCCTCGTGTCGGCCACGTGTGCCAGAGCAGGGGAAGGGGTAAGCATGCCGGCTTCCCGCTCACCTGGATTTTATGTCAGAGCAGAATCACAGCTGAATCACAGCAAAGCAGCACAGAAGCGAGTGCGTGGGGCAGTTTCCAAGTTCAGTAAACGCTGCGCGTGCGCTGCAGTACAGCATGGGTTCTAGGATAGTCCTCACTTCAGGCAAAAGGGGTGTTCTCTGCTCAAGTGCCATCCTTGCAGGATCCAAAAGATTAGAAGGGAGGGAAAAGAAAAGCTCCAAACGTGCAGCTGCCATCTGACCTCACTGGCCTTTGCAAGAGGGAAATGTATGAAGCATTCTTTGGTTGCTGAATAATTCCTCCTTCAAAATAGCAAAGGAACTAGGTAGGATTTGCATAGCCTGATAAGATTGAGCACAACCTGATAAGATTTAGCTCCTGCTTCCCACAGATTTTTCTCCTGAAATACTAGGACTTCTCCTGCATTGTATGCAGCCCATGGCATAACCACGAAACTCACCCATACATGCTAGCACTGGAAAGGCCTTTTAGCAGCTTTCTTCTGCTCTTTGTCATAGCAAGCAAACACACAAATCTTCTAGGAGCTCTTCGAGGACTCTCGGGAGTCTCAGTCAGCCAGGAAAAGCACAAAACCAATGCTGATTCAATGGGGAGTCAGGCTTGCCCAGCAACCGGCGGTGGACCGTGGGGTCATTGCCACAGCTGCAGGGCTGCTGGCCCCCGCCTGTGGCTACCCTGGCCCAGCCCCAGCCGAGTCCCTCCCTGTCCCTCACTCACATACTGGGGACTTCCTAAAGGAGTGTTTCCCAGATGCTGCTGCCTTTGCTCCTGCCTTGGGAACTCATCGGCTGGGCTCAGTCTGAAACCGCTGGTGCTCAGGGAAAAGGAGTTGTCCTGGCTATGGAGTTCATCTCGGAGTCCAGGCAAAGCTGGCTTCTGCTGCTCGGAAAGGGCCGATCCCCAGTATTGCTGAACTACCGTCTTTTTCCTCCTCCTTATTCTCTTGGGGCTTTTTTTCTTCCTAGCCTTGTTACTGCTTTGCTCTGTGATTCTTGGTGATGTCAGTTCTGTGTTTAAACAGTTGCTGTGTTGCCCCAGCCATTTTGCTCCAGTTTCTCTCTCTGCTCCCTCTTCTCCTCTGGCTCAGCAGCCCTCTCACGCACTCGCATGCTAAGCTGGTTGTGATAACCACAGCTCATCGTTTGCCTCGTCCCAGTAAATCTGGCCTTGGATCGCAGGCTTTAGCATCAGCAACCCAGTCCTCGCTGAGATTTTGAACAGCGCAGCACACAGGAGGCAGACTGCTTGCTGCAAGTGAAGATTCTGGCTTGAAAGGGGAGGGACTGCTTTCCCAGGGATGGCTTTCAAGAGATCCGTGCCCAGTCTGGGCAGAGGCAAAGGCAGAACTGTGTTCAGGTGAGTGTCCTGCAGACAGAAGATCTCATTTTCCAGGGAAGTTTTTGCCCTGGGCTACAGGAGAAGGAAACACTGGGGCTGTGCCCTGCTCCTGATGGCTGGAGAATGCAATGCCACGCTGCCCTTTTCATTTCATCGGGTCGCTTGGGGTCTGGGTCCAGTTCTCATCAGCATCCTGGGAAAAGCTCCTGTGAATTTCAGTGGGAATTTAATCATCCCTTTCACTGTTCAACTCTAACATTTTTAGACCAGCTTCTTTTGTGGTCGAAAAAAATACGGACTTTTCAGCACCTGAAACAACTGCCTGGGAGCTGTTTCTTCCCACCCTGACTCAAAGCACAGTAATATTCTATGACTACAAGGACATGCTTCTTGCACTTCAAAGTCACTCTGGATAGGGTTTATACTTGTTATTCCACTTAATGTTTCTGACTTTGAAATGATTATGGGGTCTCCTCTGAATGCTTTATGGGGTAACAAAACTCCAGAAGAACAGGGCTCTTTCCAGCTGAGTAAATAGAAGATATTTTCATAAATCTTCGGACTGTTGGAACATCAACAACATTATCCTACATGGGTTGTTATGACTTTGTATTTGCGGAGTTGTATGTTGAAGTTTAGACCTGTGCCTTCGGTCTTGTCTTCTATTACGCTAGAAACTTCAAGTAATCCCACAGAGGGTACTTCAGTTAAATAAACTCTTAGAACTCTACTTGAAGTTGTCTGTAGTCAGCTAGGGTGAAGATTACATTGCTTTGATCACCTCCATTTCCTCGATTGGGAATCCTATTCTTTGACAAGGAATTCATGTCAGGCCCTTACCTTCTTTCTGCTGCCTAAGATCTTAACGCATGTGGATGACAGGACAGAAAGTGAAACTATTTGGTTTTCCTGCAGGAGTCCTAGTTTTCTGGCCAATGATTTCCTCTTTCCCCCATTATGTCCCAGTGCTTTGTGAAGTTTCCCCTCTCACGTGTGATATACCAAATGGCTTACACTCCAGCAGGCCAGCGTGCTCCCTTAGCAGTACGTGCAAACGCTGCTGCTGCTACGGGTCGGAACAGAGGTGGGGCATGGGGAAATCTCTGCTGATGAGGTTAAGCAGCAATGCAGGCGACCAAAAACCTGAGTGGCAGGATGGCAGATGAGCTGGGCAGTGGGAATTCAAAGAAACGAACCGAAGGTTGAAGGTTCCTCACTCAAGGGGTGCCCAACCCCTGCAGCACAGCGTGGCTGATTGTTGTACACGAGTGGCAAGAACATCTAGAGCTGCAACTGTTCGTGGGAACACCCTTCCTCCCTCAAAACATGCTTCAGAGCATGAACCTACCTCTGCCTCATACCGGAGTGGGAGAGGGATTACCCTGTGCTGCTGGTTTGGTATCCGCCTCTCACGCTTCTGGTGCTGGCTGCTCTCAGAAGCGAGCGATGGCTGCTCTGACCTTGTTTTGCAGCTTTTATAAACCAAGTAGCATCATGCAGAAATATGGAGTCAGTGAGAGAAAATGCTCCCCCTTAAGAGCTGGAGAAAGCAGCCTGTAAATGAGCCTTTCACACCTACATCCATAAGAAAAACCTGTACGATGAGTTGGCCAAGCCTTCTGCTGACTTTTCTTCTTATTCACGAAGCTCTGCTGAGGGAAGGTCAGCTCCCTCTCCGTGATGCTGGTCACTCACAACGCTACCTTGCTGTCTGACATACATCGGTCACTCTCTGTCTCTAAAGCATGGGCATCAGGTGGATTTCATAAATTTCACAAGCAGAAATCACATTCTCAGTGGGAATACAGATGTCCTGTGCGACCTTCAACAAGCCCGGGGCGTTTATCCTCCTCAAGGTCCACCCCTTGGGCAGCCAAAGCTCAAACTCTATTGGCGAGAAACGAAACCCTGGCTGCCTGTGGCACAGAGCAAGCTGGAGGGAGCCCATAAAACTGACTGGGAAACGGGAACAGACGCTTTCAGTGGTTCTGAACATGACCAGTGAAATCGGCTCAGGGCTACGTCTTGGTTCACTTGCGGCTCCATACAGAAAGGCTCCCCGGCACCTAACAGCCACCAAACCAGCTCTCGTTGGCGTTTTCACAACTGGGCTATGTTCTTATGCTCAGCATGGACTTTCATTTCTGCCCACTGATGATCTGTTGTTCTTCAAACCCACAGCTGGGGAAGCGCCTGTGGAGATGGTGTTTTTCTTTCTAAATCAGCAAGATTATTTTTTTTTCTTCACAGTTTGCAAGTTGTTTGTAGCCAAAACTCACATCTCCCTGTTAGATTTGTTTTCCATCTACTTTATTCTTACTCATAAGCTTAAAAAAAAAATCCAATAATAAAACCGAGGAATTCTGCTACAGTTCATTATTTGAGCTGAAACACCTTCCCTTATGTTTGTTTGCCCATGGGAAGAGATGGTAAGTCAGAGCCTCTGTGATCTTCCCAACTAGGGAGGCAGAAATGGAAAGCATAAGGAACATGGAACAGCTCTTCAGCTGATACAAATCGGCAGAGCTCCCTTGTTTTCAGTAGAGCTTTCTTGCTTTTGCCAGCTTAAAAGCCACGTCGAGTTGTCTCAAGGGTGCTCATGATGAAACATTTAGGTAGGAACCCCACGGCAATCTAACTGGGCAATGGCACCTCAGACTACATACGAGCATAAAGAATTATCTCTGTATTTCATGTTATTCTAACATTCCCCAAATACACATAACTTCATAGATGGCCCTAATAGGCACAAGGAAAAACAACTGAGGGAAGATACAAGAACGCGTTGGCGTTCTACAGCGAGCAGCGTACGCAGGGCCACTTTCAAGTACTTCAGTCAAAGCATAAATCTTGACTAACACAAACAACGGATGATGCTCCCGTTAATTTTGGTTCCTCTCCATTCATTAATTGTCCAGGGGAAAAAAAAAAAAAAGGTCGTTTGCAGCAATCGCTGTTACCTCTTAAGAAGGGGGTGGGTCATCCAGCCTTTTCCAGGCAAGGGAAAAGCTTGGAAGAGTAAGGAATTACTTCCCAAATGGGCCCTCATTGGAAATCTGGGAGGGAATGGAAAGCAGAGGGGAGGACACTGCAAGGCGGGGAAAACAAGGAAATCCTTACATAGACACCTATTTTTAAAAAATATTTATTTATAGTATGTAGCCTAACTGACCAGACAAATTCAGTGGCATTAAGAACAAAAAAAGATAATTATACTGAATGATACAAACTGACGAAACGAGCTCTGTGGAGTAAAGATCTGTAAATCAAACCCAGAGTAGATTGGTACATCTATGTAGGAAACCAGCACAGAGGCAGAATAGTATACATGGACAGGAGGACCTGAACAAAATTCAGATGACTTGAATAGAACAGAAGAGTTTCCGCTGATTCTAATGGACTAAGGTTTCATTTTCATTCTATAATTCTATCACGGATATTTTGGCGTGGTCGAAGCGGCACAGCAAAACCAGATGCACAACGTCCAAGCGTTAAACCAGGACCCATTTTGTGCATTGGTGAAAACAATGCATTAGTCTGCCATCTGCGCTCACGTACGCTACCTACCATTGCTCTGCACTTGCACTTGGAGACTCTTTTCATGATAACATTAAAAAAACCCAACATGTTAAGGGCATTTAATAGACTGAAAATCTCGAAGCAGCATGACATCAGTTTCTTCAGGATAAGTTGTGTTCCCCACGACCGCAGCTTCTTGTTTCTGAGTTTCTATAAGTAAAGAGTGGAAAATGAAACACCTGTAACTGCAGGAATGACAAATCTGATGCTAACACAGGACAGGCATCCAGTCCCACCGTGACAACCTGTTCCCGCTTCCTTCTGTGCTGTGGGTATTTATCGCCAGTACCTAGCGGTTCTTCTACATTTGGAATTTTTAGGTCTCATCACTCTGGTTGGCCATGGCAGTGACCCCCTGGAAGGGCCTGCCTTCCCTCCCTCCACACCCCGAACTGCAATGCGATGTGGTCATTTACTGTGCTTAGACTTAGTCTTCACCTTCAGGATGTTATTTTTTTCCGCATTCTTCTGTATTCACCCCAAATTTGCCTCAATATTTTATGTTCAAATGTATTTATCTACTTTTTACTCTTCCTTTAAGACCCCAGTTTCACATCAATTTAAAACAACAGGTCCTGTAACGAGGTTGGATAACTGCAATCCAATTTTTTCCTAGGCAAAACTCCAGTAGAGTTAATTGGCTTCGGTGGGAGACTTGTCCGAGTAGGAAGGGCAAGATTTGGCCTCAAGGAGACTATAAATTCCAGTTTAAAACTCGGTAGTTGTTCAGAGGCTTGCTCCTGTGACAGCATCATTCCTTGTGTTTCCTTTCCTGAATTCCTTTCCTAGTCATAGCAGGAAAGCTTCCTGGCACCGAAACCAAATGATAATACCCTGGCCACCTCCCAAAACCCCCGTTACGTCTTGCAGAAAGCATCGTTGTCTCCACTGCTCTGAAAGGGAGTGTAAAGCCTCCAAGGCGTCGGGTTTCTACATTTTGCTAGGCAAGGCCAGTTCTTTTCATGTAGGCAATAAACAGGCCCCGATAAGCAACTGTGACCCTGCCAAACTCACCAGTTGCTTTAGATGATGTAATAAGTACTTAGGCTTCCAATAAATCCACGCTGCAGCGTTTAAGGTATTCTCTACAGCTATGTAAGGAAACACACTGCTATACAACAACTGCTGAGGGAATTCTGCCCGCTCAGCCCGAGCGGCACTACTGAACTACGACCGCGGGTTCAGAAGTCCTGTCCCACCACTGCGCTTCCCATCCCTCTCAGAAGCTGTAGGCCGTACTCCTGTCTCAGTATAATTCTCTTTGTGGTACAACACAAACATTTGGAGTATTACACGCTCCAAAATATAAGTAAATAATTAAGTACAGCCTAGTTCAACAAACCATATGTAGATGTTGTCACGCTACCAGCATCTGTAACAAAGTACTCCTACAGTTTCTTGTAACTGCACAGAAAACACTTCTTTCTTCATATCTGAGATCCCAAACATTTCCCATTCCTTCAAATGCTTCAGTCACTGAATGATATCCTCCTCTGCCAAGGAAATCTTGAGAAAACAAAGTCAGTCATATAGTGCTTCCCGTAGGTCACCAAGTTCCTGCCTGAGCAGCCTTAAGGGGAAAAGAGCCTTTCCAAACCAAGAGCTCTGCACCAAGGCTGTTTTAGCAATGGTCCCCCTGGTCTCTATCAAGCTACTGGATTTAGTTCACCTGATGATCTCAGCTACTGTAGAACCCCACGGAGAGCCTCTCACCTCTAAAACTTATGACACAAATAATTTACAACCTTGTGAGCTAAATGCATCTGGAAATGAGCCTGGTACCACCCTGTTTAAAAGGCCCAGGCTCTCCTTGGAAAGCCCCAGGACTAAAAATGCTGCTGCACTCTGCACTAGTGTTAGAACAAAAGTGCAAACTTAGGATAGAGGCCCTTTTGATAAGAGGAGCTGGTAAAACATCCGCTGTTCCTCCACTTCTTACAGCGTAAACAACAGTCGGTGGCCTAAGTCACATACTCACGACCAAGTCTGGCTCTAGCTGATGTAATTCCTGATTTTTAAGAAGAGCAGAGATAGAAATACAGATCCTGATATCAAATGCATACATGGCACTGACCGTGTGACATTCCTTGCTAGTCCCACGCTCCCCCAGAGACCAGATGCATGCAGCAAACACAGAGGAACCACAAACCAGGATTTAGCAGACTCACTCCTGAGAAGACAGTCATCCAGTGCCACTGCACGAGACAAGCTCACAAGGGAATGGATGAGATTAAACAATAAATCTTCTGGGCTGCAGATGTGTCAGGAGCAAGGGGTGTTCAGCAGTTTTGAAGACAAATATGATGTGCAAAAGAACCTGTGAGAAGACCCAATTTTTGTTCAGTCTTCCCTCCCCACTGCACCTTCAGTTCTAAGACTGAGCCAAAGTGACTGAAAGACATTTGTGAAACCTGGAGCTCAGTGGAGAACTGGGGCTGAGTTTTGCTACTTTAACAGTGACTTCTTTGACAGGTAAATCTTAGAACACAATATTTGAGAGCTATCATACAGCATATTTTGGAGAAAGACTATATTTCTGCAGTGAAGCCAGCTCTTCACAGGCAAGTAGTTTGACTTCCTCTGTGTTATCTTCCACTGGCCACCAGGAAATGACATCTAACTCACAAAAAATTTAGCCATTTTGATGAGGGTTTAAACCAAAAAGTAAAGACTAAAACGCCGGTCATTGTACACCACCGTCAAATTTTTCCCACACTGAGTATTTTTGGTTCCTAATGGAATTCACACCACCTACCTACCACAAAACATCTGTGATTAAACTGTTGGTAAAATATATCAGACTGAAAGACATTAGAATCAAGGGGACACTAAATGATCTGACACTCTTGAGCTTTGACCTTGTTGAGCACTGTCAGTCAGTGCATCCGAACGTCTTTTCAAACACTTAGGAACGATTCAGAAAGCGGGTCATTAATACATTTTGTCATGTTATGCCATTTATCCCTCCCTTCCAAACTGGGCTTTTTTCCAGGTCCAGTAGCCAACAATAAATCAATCACGGTCTCTCATAAGCCTTTTGACTTCAATTCTCTCCTGTAGGTTGAGTTAAAAACAGAGCAGAAATCACTGCAGGAGATGAGGCGAGGGGGTTAGCGATGACTGCTGTTTAGGAGATGTTTGCTTGACCCACAGCTGTTCTTGTTCCCATTCTTTGTGGACTCTTCTTCATTATCTGTAAGAGAATCTTCCTCCTCTTCATCACTCCGGTCATCCTTCAAGTCCTAGGGAAAAGAAAGCACCATGAGCGTATTCTATAGTTGCAATATGTACTATCAGATAAGTTACAGGATTGCTATTATTAGTGCAGACCTTTCAAAAAGGCCTACGGGTGCCAGACAAACAAGTCTTATTTTTTAAGCAAACTGGGTATCTGGATCTTTGCCATGACTTTGAAAAAAATAACCAATTAATTTAGTCAGGTGCCCCCATTTGTAATTGCAAAGTAAAAAGATGGTGCATAAAAGTTCCAGAACACGAGACAGTCTCCCTTCTTGGAAATTCCCCATCATCCTCTGAAGACAAAACTCCTCTGTCCTCTGTTGGCCTCAGCAAAAAAAAAATAAAACCAAAAATGTGCTAAAGGGAACAAACGAAAGGGAAGCTCTAAATAGACTAGACAATACCAAAACTGCCCCGCAGAAGCACTCCCTCCCCCCAAAACGCAGGCTGACATCCAAGGACAGACCAGTTAACACCACTTTAATCTTGCAGAACCTAATGTTCTTTAGAAAAAATTTCTTCCATGACCTTGGCCCAGTCATTTGACCTCTTCGTGCTTGTTTCTGCTTTCCCTTGTAAAGCATTACTAGAAATCCCTGGGTGCTGTGGGATTAATTAACAATTGTGAAGTGCAGGGAAGATGAAAGGAATATTGTATAAAAGCTAAATATGATGAATACACTCGCCCAAACAGAGGAGTTGAGAGGCTGCCTGCTTTGACAGGTGTAAACTAAACAGTGCCTAGTTGTGCCAGCATCTCCTGGTATTAACTTTGCTTAAAGAGACTTGCTGACCCTAAAATATTCTTGCCTGCTTGACAGTGTACACATCACATCAACATTCGCAAAGGGGAGGCCATGTCAATCCAGCTATCGTATACATTTTGGGTATATCATCCTGCTAAGGGAATTGCCAGGGAGGAGGGGATGGCTGCTCCATTAGCAGGGATGAAAGGGGCCAGCAAGAGAGTCTGCCCTTACAAAAATCCCTTCCCAGCTCTACAGGAACAGCTTCTAACATTTGGCAATCATGCTTCATCCCCAGGCAGTCAAACACGGCTCTTGCTAATGAACATTTCCACCACACAGAGAAAAGGCGTTGTGTCAACCCAATATTTCACAGAAAGATTAGGGAGCGGTAAGACAATTCTGTGCTGTTTGCCATGGCACGTAAAATACACCTTTAGTCTCTTATTTCACAGCTCCTACCATAACCCAGGACTCTACACTGTGTTCAGAAGTTTGGTTCAAACAATCAAGGTCTTGGCATTAAAACCGAACACCTCTATTTCCCTTTCAGTGCAACAAGCTTACAAGAGCAGCACCTGCCTCCCTGGAAGGACTTTCCATACCAACTGATGACCTGCTCTGCAGGCTCAGGGTAGGACGCTACAAATCAAGTAAACACTTCCGTCTGCCTAAGCAGTGCCTGAGAATGGAAATGAGATCAAAGCAGGCACCTAAGACATTTTTTCCCACCTCCAGTGTGATTAGTGGCCGCCACTGGTTGTCTCTTCCAGTTACTTGGGAGGTGCCTGGTAGACCTGATACCACCTGCTAGACTCACCTGATACCTTCTAGTTCTTGTGTTGGAAGAGATGGGCAGGAGTCATTCCCTCTCCAGCATCTCCTGATTTAATAGACCCCCTCCCACTTAAAACCAGGAGTTTCCCCATAGCTGAGGATCAAAACCTGGGCCCTCACACCGTGGCTGACAATTTACCCATTAGCTCCAGGGTATCTGGTTTGTTCATGGGAATTCACAAAATTTAACAGCCAGATAGTCGGTGGTGCCAATGTTCAAGTGTTGAAGACTGCAGATGTCGTGGGGTCTTTTTGTGATGCAGGGCTGTCTGGCCTGCAGGACCAGCTGCTGGGGGAGACCTGAGGCTTCTCTTCCTTAACAGAGTAGGTTGCCTCCAGCGCTGCATGCTGGAGCTGGCAGGCATGTTAGCCCTCGCGCAGACAGTCTGCTGCCTGTACAGCTGCACCGGCGACCGCTCCATCGTGGATAAATTTGTTCTCCTTGTCATCTCTCTGGACCTCAACTAAACAGGCAGAGACCGCACATTCTTCCTGCTCCTGGAGTGATGTGCCAAAGTCAGACATGAGATGCAGAAAGGAGAAACCAGGGTCGTTCCTGCCCATCCTGTATGCGCTCTCGGATTGAACAATTTCACTTTCTTGGCCTGCTGGTCTGAGGTTTTTCTTAAGCACCACATTCATACAGAGAAAACGACAGCTCAGTGATAACTCATCCAGTTGCAATCTCATATCCCTTTAGATATTACACTTCTAGTAAAATGTATAGGACTAGAAAGAAAATTAAAGCCTAAACTCTGTCTCATCAGAAACTATAAACTTCTTGGAGATTTTCTTTTGCCTTTTCCCTAACAACATACAAAGGGTATGAAAACAAACAAATCTTACTGTAAATACTGTAAAATAGACTTGGCATGCCATCAGTTAGAGAAAGGGAAAGACAGCCTTTCCCACAAACAATTTATGAGGTTCTGCCTCTTTCAGATCGCCTCTCTTGCTCCTGGTAGATTTGCGATTTGTATTTGCAGTAAAAGACAAATGTCAAAGGTCCGGGGGGAGGCTTGTTACTTTTTTGCCACCAGAAATGTTTCAGAAAAAAAACCAAACACAAACTACACCCAAGTACAGTGTCTGTCGCAGAATCTGCTAGACTCACTGGAAGCACTCTCATCCTCCTGAGGCTGCAAACGTGGGGAGTGACAGGGAAGAGCGCTTTTGTGCTCATTGTGAATAGACTTCAGTCAGTAAAGTTCATGAGCGTGTATTTAATTTTGAGTAGCTCACTGTGGTCCACAGAAGTTGCTGGTACTCAAGCATATGCTTATGAAGAGCTGTCAGTCTGCTTTGCTTTGAAGGATAGCTGATACGTGACACCGATTCCTGTTTCCTATAGGAATGAGCTGGCATTTCCAACATGGAACTGGAAACTTGGGTAGGATTTGCTTCCCAGTTTTAACTCTGTCAAGCTGGATGCTCGGATTAAAGGCACTATATGTAGTAATTAAAAAACATGTTAAAGTTTTTTCCAGCACACCGGAAATTCCTGCATTTGAGATAATGTCTTGCATATTTCAGAGCAGCAGGAATTAAATCTCTTCGTATTCTGAAGCAACCATTGCAGATTTGCTTAATTCTGGAATCCTGATATTAATCAAGAAAAAAGGCTGATAAGTGAAATCTAAATTATTATATTTTTAATCATGAACAGGCTCCCTGACCAAGTGCCTCTACAAATTCTCGCTTTAGAAAAGCCTGGCCATTTTTGCCTAGCTTGTTTAAATGACAGACCAGAGCTTTAAGTAGCAATAGCTTCGTCTGTAACTAGAAAACCAAGCAAACCTGTCTTTGCGAACTGTTTTAACAGACCATTATAAATATATTACAATATCGTAAGTAAAGTTTGTGCCTCTTAACTTTGACCTTATAACAAAAATTGTAACATTTCTAGGATTTTCCCTGCTTTAATACCAAGATGTTTTCTCTGAGCCCCTCACATCATACTTTAGAGTTGTGTTTTCCAACTCAAAGACTCTGCTCTCACTGTCCCTGCGCAACAACAGATGAATACACTACCAGAACCACAAGAGCTGGCAAACTGTAAATACCACAACTGAGGCCGTCATTAATACTCAATGCTTTGGTTTAATGGCATCAGCTGCATTTATTATACTTCAGATGGTTTAGGGTAACAGACAAAATGGATGTGTATATTTTATGTTCTGGATGACTAACCAATTTAATCTTTCTAAATGGATGAATGGCTTCGAGGTTTATGAGAAGCAACACTAATGCTATAAAGTCTGCAAGAGAGCCATTTGTAGTGAAGCCAAAGCCGCAAACTTTTATAATCTTTTTTCCTTTTGTTTAACCCTTCCACCTGCTGCTCAGTCTGCCTCTTTTAGTTAAATGAACCAAATTTGTTAAGGTAGTTTTGGCTTCTTGCATTTCACTGCTGTTAGAACATGTATCATTCAAGTCACTAGCACCACATCTTATTACGTGAACAGTAAAGGACCTTCCAAGAGACTTCACCAAGGAAAAAGGCTACTTGAAATTAAGAGATGAGCAAACCTCATAGGCCACTTCCCAGCCTCTTGTAAGCAGAAAAACATTGGCCAAATCTCCATCTAAACTAACAGATCATTTACTCCTCATTGTGCAAGTTTGTCTCTCAATAAAGTCCTCAGAAATCACTTCCCTCTTGACAAGCTCGTGGCACCGCACTCTCTACAGTTGATGACAGCACCGAGAGAAGGACACGGCTGTGCCGGAAGACAGACGCAAGCGAGGGTTTCCTGTTCCTACGTGCTAGTGATACCATCTGAAGCTTACTGGTGGAGGAGTGGGACTGGGCAGACACCACCCTTCTGCCCTGCTCCCCTTTACTGGGCACGTGGCATCTTTGTCCCTGCGCGTGTTGAGGTCGCAATGCAGCCGTGGCTTCTTGTCTGCTACGTGGTAGTTAAAGCAGAAAGGGTACGAGCAGAGGGAACAACAGCACCAAGCGGCGTAAAAAAGGCAAAAATATATTGTAGCAACATGGATTGGTCCCATAAGCAGTGAGGAGACCTTACCAACGTGCCTTCTGCTTTCTCAGAAGGGGAAGGGCACTTGCTAGCAAACGCATTGCTGGGTCAATGCGGCTTGCTGCAGAATGTAAGCGGTTACTACAATGACATGTTCCAACACAGAAATACCCACTGGGGCAGCATAGAGACAAAGGAAGAGAATCTGACTGAGAGACAGCTGAGCAGAAGATGTGTCTGCAGTGAAGTTCAGTTGCTACAACATTTTTTTTCATGAATGAGCTCCGAATCCAGCTTCTCCCCGATTCTCCCTGGCAAAGGCACATACTTTTTCAGAGGCACGCAATAACTTCAGTTGGCATTATGAAGGCAATAGCGTAGTGTCCACTTTACAAATTAAAAGGGGTCAGTTTGGGAGTACAGTGGTAGGGAGATGTATGTTTGTTTGCTTTTTCAGCTCACCAGCTGGGAAAAAAAAAAGTAAGAGGATGACAGGGGTTTGCTGTGCTTTACCGCAAGCAAAAGTATGTAAGGTCAGTCCATATCAATTCAAGCTCTTTCTCACTGGTGTAACTGTGTCCATGTGTGGGGTGGGAGATGTACCCGGCCTAACTCACCTGGTGGGATCAACACTGACTCAAGGTTTCTCAGCAGCATAAGCAGATTTCAATTTTGCCCCTGCCTGGACAAGACCAAAACCAATTAATCCTGGAAGCTGAGCTCACTCCTCCTGCTGCCGCTAGGAAAGTGGTAGCACAGCCTGCTGAACAGCTTCCCCATTCCCACTAGCTGTGGCAGACCGATGGATCCCTGTTGCAGCAGCAAGCTGGGCACCCTGGGGCGCTGACAGGGAAGATGCAGCCAGCACAGCTGTAGCTCTCCTTTACGGCAGATGCCTCGCCATCCCCAGGAGCCTGCTGCCCAGACTCTGCTGGCTTTTCACCCGCTTTGTTTAAAGCCAGCACTGGCTATAGTTAAAGTCATGCAGGAATCACAACAGAAGCCGCCCTATGTATCTGCTGGCAAACTCTCTCTGAACTGCATAATTTTCGGCGTAATAAGATCCGCCACCAAGCTAAAATCAGCTCAGAGTAAAAACTTAAAAATTCCAACTCCTAAGAGATTTGTGTACCTGAACAGAAACACTAACATAGACTTATAAATAACAAGCAGTGACTAAATCCCAAGCCTTTTACTAGATCATTTGTTTCTTTATTGAGAGCTTGACATGGAAGAACCTTATCAGGTACACCGACGCCCTCATTTTTTTCTTATTGTGTAAAACAAAAAGATCAGCTGCAGACATGCACTAACTCTAGGAAGATTCTGTCTCTTACTAGTACATACAGAGGTCACAAAGGGCAGTTACGCTGTTTCAAGTGATATTTCTTACTTCTATATACGAGGGGTTTTTTTAAGAATACTGCCTTTAAAATGCAATTAGATGACTTGAAGCCTAGATTTCTACATCTTTAAATGCCAGGATGTTTGAACATATTCAATAAATCTTTAATCTAGCCCTTATTTTAAACATTATCTGCACATTCCAGCACCGTAACTTTTCCACAGAAAATGCTGCCGTTATGACACATAAATCACAACATGAATGCCAGCTTCTGCCCTGATAGTCCCAATCGGGATCCAGATCACACCACACGCTAGGACAAGGGGCAATGGCTTTTAACTGAAAGAGGGTAGATTTAGGTTGGAGATAAGGAAGACATTTTTTATGATGAGGGTGGCAAGACACTGGAACAGGATACCCACAGAAGGTGTGGACTGAAAGTGCTCAAGGTCAGGCTGGACGGGGCTTTGAGCAACCTGATCTAGTGAGAGATGTTTCAGCCCACGGCAAGGGGGTTAAGACCAGGTGATCTTTAAAGCTCCCTTCCAACCCACTCCATTCTATGACTCCATGCGGAGACAGCAACAGCCTCCGCAGGACGCAAGGGCTACAACACCCTGAGCACGTTCACACTCTTATCACTGCACCTGCTTGGGAGCACACCTTTAACTCTACCAGCATAATCCCAGCTGACCTGATGTAGCACGGCTTAGTCTGTTCCTTCTCCAGGTAACAGATACCTCATTGGAAAACAGACTGTCAGTCAACTCCTCATCGATGGACCCGAAGAATGACCCTGCACCTGAGATAGGCCAGGTCGTGCGCTTCCCCAGGAATACGCCATTGTCATTAATAGGTGCCACAGAAGACATATTTCTTCCATTTTTTCCATATATGGATTACAACTGCATGGTTCTGCACAACCACTAAGAAAGCCAGCTCTCTCTCAAAGGCCTTAAGTAGGGCTTAAGGATATACGTTTGGGCCTTTTCAATTAAGCATAATTTACATCCACAGAGTTGACTGGGTTTCTTCTACCAGGTATAGATATATAAAGGCAATTCACAGCCGATTCTGGAATTTTAATTATTTTTTTCTGATTTGGTGAAATTTAGATTTTTTATTTTCAAATATTTATTTTTATCCTTTAGTCAGAATTTCCCGACTCTCAAGTGTATCCTACATTAAAATCAGACTGTCCTAAATCTTATACCTTAATTCTACCTTAAGGATATTTTCATTTAAATATCTACAAACATATTGACTAGATCTTGATTTTTCAACGTAAAGACAATAAATTCCACAGCACCTGCACATATGGAAACAGCTTGCAGTACAAAGATGAAAGCTATTAGTCAGGCCAGCAACCACTGACTCAAATAAAAGAGATAATAAACAAGAGAGATAATAAAAAGTCAGTCCAAATAGATAGAAGGGGGTACTTTTCTAACAAATAATACTATAAAGTTGATGAATATCCGAGTTCAACATGTTTAATTCAACATCAATAATTCAACTCAGCTGACATGACTTAATACGACTTTACCTTCCTGTAGAGGCTAAGCAATATACATTTGGATTCAAGAAAACTGTTCTATATTTTCAGCCTGGAAGATCTTATTGGAAAATATATTTCCCTTTTCAGCTTATACAGACTAGGCAACATAAATAACGTTGAACTTCAGTAGAAGATACGCTGTTGGACTCTTTCTGCAGTTTTTAAATGAAGATGCAGACTTTTGAGATTAATTGTTTTGGACGTCTTGTGGCCAAAACGCCTCTTATTTAATCTCTCTCTGCTATGGAATACCCATTCGGCAAGCTTTCCACTGGGAGGGAACTCAGAGACGACGTGTGAAAAACAAATTAAAAGAAAAGTTACACTAATTCCACAAATATTGAGAAGAATAGTCTCATAAAACTAGATGTTACTATTTGAACATGTCCCCGATTTTGATTGAAGGAATAAATTTAACCTCAGAAAAATACCACTTGTATTGTCACTCAGCATAACACACCTGTAACTGGAGCTATAATACCCTGACTGTTCAGAAGAAATAAATCATCGTTTACAGTTAATCAGGTACTCTGTGGTTTCAATAAAGTCTGCTAGCTGTGTTATTGAAATCCACTAACTAAACCTTGCACTCAAGTGTATGTGGCTTTACGATAATGTCAAAAGCCCAGGAGGTACTGAGTGAGTCATAATGTCCCACTGCTTTTTGAATTATTCCAATTTTAAATCCACAGTTGGCAAAGAAACAAAGAACAATATAATAGGCATTTGATGCTGTTCTCTATAGTGAACTTTTTTTACCCTAGGACAGAGCTTGCATTAAGCCAAGGAGTTCAGTGGTATGAACTTTTATCAGAACATGCACTTTTATTCCTCATAAATGCTTTTTTGGCTACAAAACAGCTGATCAGACACTCGCACTTCTCAGTGAGGTATGATACTGCACTTAATACGAATGTTTTGAAACAACACAGCTGCTAAAGAATATTCCTACAGAAGCCTTATAGCACTATTAAACTAACCTGAAACCACAAAGTATACAACCATGTAAATGATGGGCACTTCTATCTAATGTGTCCATCAAGGTGCTCATTGCTCTATTTTCATCGTTCGGAGGCGTTCCATTCCTTGCGTGATGTATCCAAAGTTTATCTCCATACTTAAACACTATCAATCGAATTTTCAAGTCACATACCTAACAAGTAATGTCTTCCCATTTGACATTCATATCACAATGCCTAAAATCATTTCAATGCAGTATTTCTAAACACCCTGATATTGAGGCTGGATATAAAATACTTCAAGTAGTACCTAAGGAACAAATTTTCTTAAATAGCATTAGAAGTCCCTGAGACTTGTGTGCTTAAGTCACTTGGTGGGGGATTTACTTCAGTGAAGTTCAGCATTCTGAAAGTTGGGTATCTACTCGGAGATTGTTACCTAGCGCTGCTCTATAACCAATGGAAAGAGAAACGGGTGTCCCCAGTGGGCAACGTGCCCCACCGCTGCTGGGGTGACAGCGCTGGACACAGTCAATGGCTCGCTGAAAACACCGCTTTTCCTCCACTGGTTACAGTGGGATCCTCGAACCTGACCTAGGCACAGCTTAAGTTACGCAAAACAAATCCTACCCTCGCATGCTTCACACCCATCGCTGCCTGATTAGACTGATAGACTGATCAGGTTGGTTTGTTTGCTTTCTGATGAGGTGGACTCCGTAGAGTGCCGTGCCTGGTCAAAAGTTATTAGAACTACGTTACAGAGGAGAGACTGTTCCTTTTAAGATTTCCTCCCTTCTTTGCGTGTAATAGCAACTACGGAGCACTCCTAGGTTCTCGTAGGAAAGCATATTTTCTTTAAATACAAGACAGGATAATTTCCTTTCTCAATTGATATCAATCTATCATTAACTAGCTTTATTTCAAGCCTCTTTTTTTAAACAATTCAGCAGATTGCAGTGCTGTGAACCCCTCTGAAAGTATGAGAATTACACACCTCATAACAAAGTCACAATTCAAACCTCTACAGCATATATTAAAAATAGTAAACGAAGGCATCAAAAGTTCTGTAGAAGGCCTAGGGTTTGCTCTGTGAATTGATTTTTGGCAACTGAAAAAATATACACATATGTACACTATTTTATATATATATAGTTTTTATATAGGTACATATATATATAAAACTAGCAACAAATGGAACATTTCATAAATATCCTGCTAGAAAATTAAAAGAAATGAGCAGTTAACAAGGGAAGCCAGAAAAACTGTCAGCAAATGCCCTTCTGTGAACAGCAAGGTAAATCAACTCATTTTAAAGCAAAAACTTTACCAACATTTGTCTTTTATCTGATTTAGGAACTTTTATATAAAAAGAGTCATTTAGATCAGGGATTTACTAGAAGTAGAGTTGTCTTGTGCCAGACATAAATGCAGAGAGAGGGGCGGGGCTGCTTGTTTGGCCAGATCCATTGCTAGTGAAAACTACCACAATGCCATTGACGTGAAGCCGAGCCGTGCTCAGTTATACCAGCTGAGAACCTGGCCCTGTATCAACACCACAGACTTCTGCTGAGCCGGCCAGGGCAGGAAGCTCTGCTTTCAGAATTACATATAGTTTTGATTTTCTGTTCTTAGAGGCAGCGGTCATCTGCAGCTCCTACAGAAGTCAATCTCAGCAACTTTGGAAAGAGTAGGCTTTTATTGCAGCACATACGAGACCTGCACGGCCTCATTTATGGCACAGCTAACCTAAGAGAGGCAAAGGGAGCACCCACACACCCAAATTGTTGGACTATGGCCAGAGGACTGAGTCGGCTCTCACATAGTCTCGTGTGTGCATAACAGGGCTGTGGAAGGGTACTTTGTCCTAATGCTCCCACCCCAGCATACCTTCACAAGCTTTCACATTCCAGTCAAATGCTCAGAAATTATTGTCTTCAGTTTCTTGTTAGTTCATTCCTCCATAATGGTCATAACAGTCCTTAAGTTTTCTAGACTTTACCCGATTCCTACATAATATTCAAGTGAAAAGTGTTGTGGAATTATGGCCATTCTAAACAGAGTTTATTTTTTAAAAAATTTTGTAAAAAAAAAATCAAAATTCCAGCAGAGAACATTGTTGCTGTTTTGAAATCTGAGAAGTATATCTTAGCATATAGTATAACATACCTCCCTGGAAGTCGTTGCTCAGCCGCTGACCCCTTTCATAATCTGGAGTAAAAGGTAAAGATTTAAATAGCAATCTGCCTTTTAACTCACAGTGCCAGGAAATGAACCGGTTGAGGCAAGAGAGACGAGACAGTGCTCTTGGATTGGCACGTAACGTTTGTGCAGTAGAGAAGAACTAGTGGCTCTCCTCTTTCACAGACTCTGCTGGGCTCCACACTTTGACAATACACATTAATGAGGTCAGCCTTGACTCTGAACCCCCAGTAAGGGTAGGGCTCCTGAGCTCCCCAGTGTGCACACAGCGGCTTTTCGCCTTTTTGCCTATCATGGTAAATACCAGCCAGCAAACCTCATACTCTTTTATGCTTTCTTCTGCCTGCCTCTCACCCCTCCTCCCTCAGATGAATTTGGCAGCATAAAGTTAGACATGTAGCCAGGCTTTGGCCTTAACTAGGTTGCTGTAGCAGAATGGGAAATATGTAGATGAAAAAAAGTCATAACAGGAAGTAATTTCCCTTTACTAGGGCATGAGCCTTCACGCTGCTGACCTGGCTGGCTAGCTCCCATCTCCAGGCTATTAAAAACCTCGAGTCCCAAAGGCAATAATTTGAGTCAACTGGGAAGGTTCCCAGATAGACTGGTTTTCATCTCTAAGAGGGGAAACTTTCATTTGTCCTATTTTGTTCCCCTAATAAGCTATCCTCACGAGAAAAAGCTGCTATAAATATTTATCTGTTGAGAACCAACAAATTCAACTTCTCCATAACCCATTTTCCTTTAAAACAGGGAAAAAAGCAATCCCTACTAGTCTAGTTCAATGTCTTGTGTTTGTGCTAAACCATCGCTCAGAGAACTCAAACTCCTAAGTGGGACATCAGCACGTACTGGCCCTTCGCAGTCTAGTAAGTAACAACAAAATCTCCAGTGAAAGCTTTCCCACAACTTCCCAGTCCCACAGTCATGAAATTGTGACTAGATTATCATTATCCTCTAAAATATACTACTGCTTTTAAAATGACTTCTTGGAATTAGGGCAAGCACACCCCTTGGTCAATTTTATCAGCGCCCTGATAGCCATTAGCACAGTACAGGCTTAACACACGTAAGTAAAAGAAAACAACAACAAAAAACCTTACGTTCCTCTAGTTTAGGAAGCTAAACCCTGTCCTCCATTTAACTCCTGTATAATGACATTTTTCTGAAATGAATGACTTCTCACTGAATGTGGTAATTCTCATTAAATTTCATTTTCTGTTTATAAATGCCCTGAAAATAGATTTTTTTTTTTACTGCTTCAGAAAGAAGAAAAAAAAGCTGAAAGTCTGACTTTTTAGGAGCCCAATAAACTGCTGTGCATGCCAAAACTAAATATACATTTCATTTCATGCTTCATTTTCACATCCCAGTAATTGCACGGTGTATGGAAGCACAGTACTGCTGTGCATGATCAGGTCGTGTGATGACCCTTCGCAGCTCAACTTAAAAGTCAGAGTTTATTAGCTGGGAGCAAGCAGGCTCAGCTCTCCTATGGTGTGCCTCGCGCGCACCGAGCGGCACACAGCTCAGGCGCACGAACACTGGATCCAGTTCTATTTGCCACAAAAGAGATTTAAAATGTAATCTCTTTAGAGGCCACTCTACTTTCATGTTATATAGAGCCTTTTTCCTCTCTGTAGTTTTAAAAATAAGGTTTCTGTTTAGGATTCGATATGTCAAGTTACTGCACAGTTCAATGAGAAAAGTCAGTGCCGCCTCAGCTGTCAAACAGCAAAGTGTTGGTAGTCACAACTCCTGGGCGAGCGGAGGCGGAAGAGTGACTCTCATTTAATAAAGGTAAACCGGTAGATTTTAACCACTGTGGATCCATGGTCTAATTCTAAAGGATATAGATCTGACTAAAGGTAACTAAGGAAAGCAAAGCAAGTACTATGGGCTTAAATTTGTCACACAGAAGTCTGTACTTCCATGGGGAAGTGTTTAAGGACCTGCAAACCAAAAAAACCCCATTGCTTTAGACAACATGCTGTGGGCCTGTGATTCACGAACAAGAAAATTCTCACTCAAGTTCAGCACCGAAATTCCAGACTCCCAGGACCCACGTGGTTACAAAATACATATAAGATTAAAATTAATTCTTAAAACTAAAAGTTCTGTTTGATGCGAACAGATCAAGCACAAAAAAGCAAGAGGAAAAATAATAAAAGGATCCCAGGGAAGGAGAGTTGTGCAGAAGCTGAGGTGAGTCTGAATAGCCTCAGACTAAACTCAGGTAAAGGCATCTGTCAGGAGCAAGTCGTATGGCCTCTGGGAACTGTGTTACTTAAACTTACATAAAGGGTTACAGCAAGCCTCTAAGGAGATAAATTCACAACGAGAAAGATAGGGTAACATAGGCCAGTGCCTCTGCAGGTGTAAAGAATCATTATTCTTCAATATAAGTAGCGAGGGCATGTTTTATAAGAGCCTATTATCTGTGTTCCAAAGGACTTTCAGGCCTTACCTACACATTAATATTAAAACACACCAAGTGTTCTAGTCCATGGGCACACTTTTAGAGATACAGTTCTAGTAGTAAATCTTCTTTTAGTACAGAAAAGGGAGTAACTAGTTTAAGGAGTCTTTTTATGGGTAACCACTTTTCATGGCAAGGACTCTACTGGCATCCCAGTATCAGTATGTATGAAAGAATGAAGGAAAGAAAGTTAACTTGAACTGGCAGAGATTTCTCAGTATGACAGCAATCCTCAGACAGCACAAAGTGCTGAAGTAGAAGAATGATTGCTGGAAACAGCAAAAGTATTGTAACAAGTATTTTACAGCTCTCATTTCAACCCCAAAATAGTAATTTCTTACTGTTTTCAGCTACCCCTACTCTGTCATCAGTCATTCTTTGAACACCCAACCAAAATCTTTAAAAAGCCTGCTTACCAAGTACAAAACACCAAAGGAATATTGAAGATACATAGGTGGCACCAGCTGATTTTTTTTAAAGAGTGACAAGTCCCAAAAGCCTGCTCTACAGCGTTGTAGGGTCTTTTCTGCTCCAGGAAGAGGAAAGAACCACAGGGAATCAAATAAAACTGCGGCTGATGACTCCTAAATAATAGTGACCATTAGCAAGGAGCTCATTGCCTTAGTGAAAGGCAGTCTGATGGTGACAAAACAATTTAAAGAGAAAGAAAACATATCCCTGGTCACATTACAGTCCGTTAAAAGCCTGCCATTACCTTCTGCCATTGATGGACTTTACATCAGCCCTGAAGTATCTGAGTCATGTGGACATCATGCCCATTTCCTACAACTTACACATATTTTTCAAGATTTAAAGCACTGTAGTCTCAAAACCTTAACTCAGTGTGTAATGGCTTTAACATATATTTTACATCTTAATTTGCCATAATAATGTGGCTATAAGCTGCTGTCATTCGCTCCCTTTTTCTGACCTTGGAAATAAAATGTTTAATCTCCACGGGATTTTCCTGGCGAGATATTTTAAATCAGTGCATATGTACATACTTCTCTATATGTTTTTTCAATTTTCCTAAAATATTCTCATATGTGCAGACATGATGACTAGACATGTTTCAGTGGTGCTTGAAACTTGATACAAGGGGGTAATTTAACCATGTAATTGAACAATATTACAGAAACACACGGAGTTTCCTAGCAACAAAAGGCCTTGGACATCAAGATGGCAGCCAGCAGCTAACATTGCAATTGCCTGACCTAACTTGAAAAGAAATTACACTGAAGAATGTCCTCCTTCCTCTCGTAGCAGAACTGATCTAAGATACATGGCTACAGGTCTGACCTTGAAGGGCTTTTCTTATATGCGCATGCCTTACTCATATACAGGGTTGCAAAATGTCACGTGAGAAAGGACATTTGGGTTCCATTTTGAGTATTTTTATATTTTCCAGAAGTAAGAACGATCTTTGATTTGAAGAATGTAATACTTCTCTCCCCTCAAGCTTACCCCCATAGAAAATAAAAAGCTTCTTAAAGCGAAGTAGCCGAGCCCAGCTTAGTTTGTCGATGCAGAATTCCCCCTTGTCAGGGGGTTTCTGGAGGACTGGGCCAGGGGAATGGTGGCACAAGTCCTGTGAGCCTGGACACCAGTGCTGCTCTGTGCTACCAGCTCTGGTGCCAGACGCTCCCATACCTGAGAAAATAGGGCACACAGGGACAGAGCAAGATCATCTCCTCCCTTCTTTCCTTTTTCCTCATTTTTATTAATCTCTGGCTGTGTTTGGGAGGAAGGAAATTGCAGGATTTTTAGTCCAAGTTCTTCGCTGAAGCAAGTCAGTAGGCTGAGCAGTTATCCCTGAGGACTGAGGATAATTGTCCCCTTTATTAGTACAGAGGGGAGCTGACACCTGAGATGAAGAGCTTCTGAAAAGCCAGTCTCAGACAAAAGCCATCTCTTCCCGAGGAGGAGGAGTAAAGCACGGAAGAAGCTACCAGCTCACAAGGTTGCAGTACTCTATGTCATTTCTGTATTAATTCCTGCCTTCAACAAAGCCTCCTGCCACAATCTGAAGACAAGAGTACTGAATCTAGACCTACAGCTCTAAGCAAGATGTGACAGAGCTCTGTGTAACCCTTTGAATAACAGCAACGGGGACTTGGTGGGTACGTGACATCCTGGAGACTTGGGCCCTCCTGTTTACATCCCACTGAGTCCCACCTTTCATGTCTGACCCAGACAAATCCTGTACCCTGTCCCTCGACAAGGACAACAGCACTTCCCACTAAGAATAAATACATCCAAGCCATCAGTGTTCAGACAGTCTGATGCCGTGGTCCAGAAGGATACAGTCAGGGGAGGTACCTGCCCCTGGACAGATGCTAGGAGCTATTAACTGCTGCACCGCAGTGGTTGTCACTGGTGACCCCACCAACACAGGGTGGCTCAAGGCACAGAGGGCACTGAAAAAATTCCCTACACCCTTGCTATGTTCAGAGCTTCCTTCAGTTAAACAACACCAGTCCTTATTTCCAGTTACAGCGTGACTTCATTTTTCCATCTCAAGTAGCTAACTTGCTTCAAGAAAAATGTCAGAAATTGCCTGTCTTCTGAATGAAAACTTAAAAGTCTTGGGCAGGGAAACAAAACCCTTCTAATACAAGGATGATGGTTTACTGGTATTTCACTAAAATAGCAACAGCTATTTGTGTGGAGTATGTCTATAACAAATATGTTGGTATAAATGCTGCCTTGCAAACACCATTCTTTTCAACATTGCCGTTACAGCTTTGGAGGCACTGGCTGCTTTCACAGCCAAGTTTGCCACCGCTATGGAAAACAGGCTGCACATGCAAGCCAGCTGAAGTCATACAGACTGAAAAGGACTAGGGCTGCTGCTGCTACCACTGTAAAAATGTTATTTGGAAACTGTCTTCTCAGAGAGCTGTATAAGGAATCAAAAATCCAGGGTAGGGATGCAGGCTTGCTGCTTTTCCATTTTTTAGCAATGACTAATACAAAAAGGCTCTTATCTCAAAATAAAACATTTCTGCCCCTTACAAAGGCATATGAGCAGGCAGGGCAGAATGGCCTTATATAGGTGACCTAGTAATGTCCTCTTCACCACTGTATCTGAAGACGTTCTTGCATTGTACTCTCATAACCTCAACAAATGCGGATAGAGAACTATGCCAAAGCCTTCCCCTTACTCGGCTGGAAGACAGAGGGATGTCCCATTTGATTTTATCAGAAGAGTTGTAAGAACAGCGCAGAGATGAGGCCAAAATAAAAAAAGAAAATGAGAAGTAAGACACTAACACTCAATAAGCCAGGCCAGATATAATTTTCTAATTAATCTAACAGAGGTAAGTGACATGCAAGAGATACAAACTTCTCAGTGTCTAAGAGAACATAGGAGCATGTTTTAGAAGCCATTTCTTCTACAGATTTGTCCCTTATGTACAGCCGTTTGCCGTCTAACAAGGACCGAGTTTGTAGCTGCAGTTTTCTTCTAGGGAAGACACAGGGTCTCCCTATGATATCCAGCCGCCTATTTGCGTAAGATTTGAAGGAATCCAATAATCCAAGAATTATGGGATGGCTTCTCTTATGAGTCAAACAACAATTAATAAGGGTAGAAAGGAATGCTTATTTCCTTAAGATGCTTCACAGCATTAACTGCTTCAGATAAAAGGACAAAGTCAGCTCAATTAAGTTTTTGCATCTTGATACCCCCACAAACAAACATTTTTTGAGAGCACAACTTAAGTTTCACCTTAACTTGCAAAAAATACCTGCCAATGCTTACGCCAAAGCTAAAAAGACATTCTCCAAAATCCTTTTCTAAATGCTTTTTGCTAAATGTTTTATCTACACTGCACGCTTCACGACAAGAGACCTTGTGAGAATGTTTGATTGCATGAAGTAGTATCAAGACCTAAACTGCAGCGAATTTTTCGCTATAGCTTCTTCCCCACATGAATTTTCTCTACAAGCTAAAATCAGATTACGGCAGCACGAGACTTGCACTGTTTCTCTACTCCAGTTGATTATGATGGGATTTCACTGCGTCATGATATAACACCAGATCAGCTTCATATAGTTTTCTTAATCCAACACCTGTGCTCAAGTATAGCTGACCTCAGATTTAGAAAAACCTGAAGAACTTTGAGTATAAGTTCTCTGCAGTATTTAAAGACCTCATCACTCGCCTCTCCGCTCTTTGTTTTGGTGTGTCCCTACAAAGTCCAGGGAGAAGAGATTACTTTCACTCTGAATGCAGAAATTTCTAGAGAGTTCTGCACCATCTCAGGGCTTCAGTTTTTGGGAGAGCTCACTTCTCATTTACTATCAGAGCAAAACATCAGATACAGGCAAAAAAAGGCTCTAGCTGAAGTTTTGATATTCTGATCTATGATCTTAGGTGTGACAATTAGAGGTACAAAGCACATTTAAACATCTCTGTACTTTGTAGCTCCCTATCAAAAATGCTGGCACAAAAATTCAGGAGAACAATAAGAAATTCCAAGTAAATCTAATGGAGATATGAGCATCTCTTCGATACTTCACACATCTTTCTGCAGAAGCAAAATTGCTTACCTTTAAGAAAATGAACCTTCTTAAAATCTTGAAAATTAAGTAACCCCAGTATAAATGCAAGCCTTGAAGGACCAATAGCTGCCCATTGAATAAAAAATATGCTATGACAGGAGTCGTGGAGTAGTATGTAGGCTGATACAACGTGGCACGAAGAATCCTAAAAAATAAAGGTCACTGTTATGGTGCAAGAATCCTTCTCTATGCTTAATTTCACATTCCAGACCAATTAACTATTTCCACAAAATATTAAAAAGCTCTGCAAAGATGACAGATTAATTAACAAGCCCAGTCTTAACTACATTGTGCATCTCTATTGAAATATAGACTTCAGAAGACGAGAAATTTGAGTCTTGTGTGAAAGTATTCTAAATAAGCGTATTGGGTCGGGCTGGGGTGGAGTTAACT